>JAVHNN010000380.1:0-27500 GCA_031439585.1 Pterocarpus macrocarpus
TACATTCGTTGTGCCTTATAATTCCTACTCATTTGCATGTCAACCTTGGGAGGGCTGGCTTGGGACCTCGTGATGGGTTGGTCCATAAGTGCCACAGAGTTTGAAACATGAGCCTGTGATATTGCGGTTGTGCAAATCTTGTGATAAGTTCAAGTGTAATATGAAGAGGATGTAATTGAAAGAATACTCGAAATTAACTTGACCAGGCTGGGTTGTTAAACAGTACCCAAGATTTGTTCCACTGGATAAAAATTAATAGGAGAAAAATAATCTCAATGAAATACACACTAATAGACAAAAATGAAAATATGGTTAAATATAATTTATGACTTAAATAATGTAGAGTTAAAGAATATTTACAAATTAACTGAGTGAAAATTGGGTTGTCAAACAATACTTAGATACTGATAAAAGAAATCCAATTACACAATATTGTTCCACTAGAAAAAGATTAATAAGAGAAAACCTCAATAAAATCCATATTTTGATGCATTGATGTTGTAAAGAGTTTCTGTTATCGTCAAATTATATTCTTTTATTTGTAAAAGCTTTTAAGATAATAGAGCTCGTTTGATTAAGATTTTGAAAGAAGTGAGTGTTCAGCAGAAGCAAAAATTATTTTGTGGTTGTACAGACTGTGAATTTATAGAAATACTTTTATGAGAATCGAAGTTATTAAACTACTTAGATGTGATAAAATAAATGTACTTTTTTTCTTATAAGGTATTACAAGTATTTATAGATAGAGAGAGATATTTTCTAAGAAAAAAGTTAATGATAGAAGATGGTAAAAATGTAAAAAGTAGTGTGGTTTGAAATTTGGAGGGCCATTTTCTCTCTAACTTCTTCTAATCGCTTTTATTTCCTTCTATAAGTAAGACTTCTCTATCAATTTTTCTTTCAAAAAGTGAGAAAAATTTGATTATTTTCTTAGTCTCTACTTTTTTTTTTAGTAGTAAGTATAAACAAATAATACTAGAATAATCTTATTTCCAAAATTTTGATAAAAGGTATTTCTTTTCCTTTGGAGAAGCACAAAAACAAATGGGCTTCAAATTGGATGGCTTAAATTAAATACTTTTATCAGATATGATAATATATAATTAGATATTTATATAAAATTTTTTTTATATTAACAACAGTGTACTATAAAATTTTAAAAATCCTAAACAAAAATAAAAATCTACACAAATACAATTTGTTACTTAAACTAATAGATAAAAATATGAAAAAATAGCTTCATCAAATATAATTATAAAAGTACTTTTTCTTATAAAATTATAATATTAATAGATAGAAAGTGATATTTTGAAGAAAAAGTTAAAAATAGAATGCTAAAAATGTGAAAAAAGTAATGGGTTCAAAACTTTGAGGATCTATTTTTTCTCCTTTGCTTTCTACTGCTTTTTCTCATTTAAGAGAAATAGTTCACATTCTTTTCAAAAAAACAGAAAAAATTAACTATTTTTTACTTATACTTTTTTTGAGAAGTATAAATAAATAATACTATAAATAATTTTTCTTTTTTCAAAAATTTTTTTTCTTCTTGAAAAAAAAATATTTTTACTTGGAAAAACACAAAACAAATGAGCTCACTAATAGTTAAATACTTTTATTGATGCATGATAATATATTGATTAAATATCTATATAAAATTTTTTACATCTAACAATATATATATAAATTAAATCTTAAATGAAAATGATAATCTCTCGAAATACAATTTTGTTACTTAAATAAATGAATAAAAAATATGAAAAAATAAGGGCTTCATCACATATAAGATTAAATATGGAAACACACAAAAGTATCTCTATTAATGATAAAAAACCAATATATGATGGGAAAAGGCCATGTAGTGAATTTCTTTTAGAGTAATGATCAGTTGTACGTATTATTTTTGACACAGATCAAACGTAGATGTGCTTTTTTTGCCATTGGATTTTTAATTAGAAGAATTTAATTTAAATATATTGATAATATAAAATAATTTTATATTATTAATTAAAAAAATAATAAAAATATTAATTTATATAAATAATTATTTATTATACATAATAAATTTATCATAATTTCTTTATTTTTTATTTTTATTTTTATTAATTAATAATATAAAATAATTTTATATTATTAATATATATCAATTAAATTTTTATTAAAAAAATTTAAAATATAAATTATAAATATTTTCAGCCTTTGATTAGCATATGCGTCGCGACTTTCTGGGTCCGAAACGGACGTTCATATATCGGTGCTCAAATTTTTTTGCTGTTCTCTTGTATCTCTAACCACTTGCTTTGTAATCCGTCCGACCATCTCAATTATTTCAATTGTTTTCAAATGAATGTGGTAGAAAAGCGAAGAAGAAGAATCAGCCGCAGTAAAATTCTTCCCGTCAAGGATCCATTTGCAAATATAAATTATAGGATATTAATATGTAAGTACAAAGTAGACTCAGTTGATCTGTTTTATTTTTATTTTTATTTTTTATTCAAAAATTGACCTAACTTGTAATAACAACAGGGCAATTTTGGAGAGTATACATGGCCACCAGTTAGTAGAATATTGTTAGTGAGCATTATAGATTAGTACTGTTGACAGTTCTACTGTTACTGCTGCCTCTTTCCATTTGGCTTGGACCTCGAAGTAAACAGAGAATATTCGAAAGGAATAAAGTACTTTCGTAACAATTAGAGTTAGAGCGAAGAGGAGAAAGGCCTGATCTGATCGGATCATCCGATTCCGATGGCTTCTACAGAGGGTCTCGTGCCCATAACTAGGGCCTATCTGGCATCTTATTACGACAGATACCCATTTACACCTCTTTCCGATGACGTCTCTCGCCTTTCTTCTGAGATTCGATCAATGGCCAATGACTTGCTCGATCAACATCCTCCTACCGAAGGTTTCGTGATTTTTATTTTTATTTTTTTATAATGTTTTTGCTTCATCTCTTGCTAATTCCGAATCAGCAGAACTGGCTGTCTGCAGTTAAATCTCTGCCTTTGTGTCAGAATAGTTCTTTTGTTAGGGCCGTTGGTTTAATTGTCGCCTCTTACTATATATCAAGTACGTGTTTGGTATGCTTTCAAGGACGTTTCCTTAGGTTGCCGGAGAATATAAGATCTTCACATTGTTGGAAACTTGCTGGAAAGCTACGAATACGATACTCAGAAATATTGGATATCTTATTGCACTCTAGATAAGGAATTTGTATTTTGACATTCTTTTTTATTTTTATAGGTTATCTTATCTAAAGTAGGCATAATGAGATTTAATTTAATTTGAATTAGTCTAAACATTTTCATATATCTTGTCGAATCTATGCAAGATAACTTGAACATTGCAATTTTACTTACCAAGTAGCTCCTTGGAGTTATGTAAAACAAGTAACATCATTTTTCATCCTTCCAAAAAAAAAAAGAAAAAGACATTTTTTTATAGTGTCTGCTCCTTCATCTTTAATTGTGTTGCCTTTGAGTATAAATATCTTGGCTTTAGAACCTTATTCAGGAGTTGATGTCATTGCAGGAGAAAGCATATTAATAAGCGAAGCTGACAGCCAACCACCACATAAAATTGATGAGAACATGTGGAAGAATCGAGAGTACATTGAAGAAACAATTTTTTTACTTGAAAAATCTAGTTGGCCAGAGGCGGTAATGAATACATTTTCTTAAATTCATTTTACCCTGTCTTTATCTGACTAACTATTTTGAAGGCAATATTTGTAATTCATGAATGCAGAACATGGCAACTTCATAATTTCCCTTCAACATGATTGTTATAACTGATTTTTTTACTCAATATTAGCTTCTCTGAATTGATATGAAGTAATTCTGAAGCAAAAAATTGTGCACATTCTGAGATACCAGCTACGTGTTGGATGCAGCTGAAACAGCAGTCCACACCTGACGATATCGAATATGCTATCATGCTCGGGCAGCTGAAAGATAAACTTCATAATACTTTGACGGTGTTGGAATCTTTCCAAATTAAAAATTCTGAACATGTGTTTAATACAGGTACCTCTGTGCTTTTGTATTGAATCACTTCTTAAATAGATAACATACTTCTCATTGCCTGTGTATCTATTTCAAATGCTTGTTGCGAAGTTCATTCTGCTTTCCCATACATGGCTTTTCTTTCTAAATGTATACTTATTCTATGTTACTTGTCTTAGTGGAGATCAAGAAGCAACACTGAGTCTGTTATGTGTGTATACAGGGAGCATAAGGAGAGAGACATGGTAAAATTATGTTTGATTTATGAAGTGCAAAGTAAAATTATTAGAATTGTATAATACCTTCTAGATGAACCATGAACACCAAGAAGACTTAACCTCTTTGAAAAAGCAGTTCCCTGCATAAGCTTTCCGGAGATTATTATTATTATTATTATTTTCTGTTTGTTCCATCATTAATGTCTGTATAAGTATGAAACTGTAAAAGCTACACCAAAACCTATGTTCTCCTGCCAAGAAAAAAAGAGTACAAGAGCTGCAAACAATAAATGCAAATATTATCTGCATCAGAATAAGATATGAGGAAATCAGTTGACGCTATCTTGTTGCGTTGTTCTTGGGTTGCTAGCTCCTGGGTTATTTGTGTTAGATGTTATGCCCAGCTGAGGTATGAAAAAATGGTGCTGGTGTTAAAAAGGAGGATAGTGGTTTGGAAGATGTGTTCTTGCATTTTGTAGAAGCAAGGACTGGAGCACAGTAATCCCATTATCATTGTGGAAAAAGATTAATTTAATACTATGTGTCATTTAATTTAAATGAATTTCAGATCCAGGATGTGATTTTCACCTCATTTTTACTATTTGTCATCTTTGTGGTGTTTTAATAAATTTTACTTATCAGAAAAAGATTCTATGCTCTCATTTTCTTTCCAATTTACTTTTACAAAGAAAAGAAATCTTTTATTTTTCTTTTGCTTTGTTATAGAAGCAGTTGCTTACAAGTGGTTTTTCCCTTTTTCTTTCCTTACCTTGTTAATTAGAATACAGCAACATCAATGCCTTTTCCTAATAGATGAGATTGGCTACATGGATTAAACAACGCTATTGTGTCCTATCATAAAATATGTTTGTAGACAACCCATTTAAATCTTTCTTAAAGGTTTTGTTTTTGTTAATTAGAATCATTCATAAGAATTGTTACATGTCGGGTGGAACTAGAAAATCTGATATGGGGGGCCAAAGTATATGCCCATTCAAATTATATGCTGACAGAAATACTTCAGAGCATTTTGAAGCACAAGGAGGTAATGAAAAAATGGTTAGGCTGACATGCACCTCAGGAACAGCTTAGGCAGTGCTGTAGCTAGACAAAATACTTTCTCCATTCTTCAAAAGAGGGAGAAACTAATGGTAGCCTTTGGCATCTCATGATGGTAAAAGGGGAGAGTAAGGACGATAGGAAAAGGGGTGATTGTGACCAGGCCAAGAGGGATCCTGAGGTGGAAACTTTGCAACCAATTATCAATATTTCAGATTTAGGAGTAAAATATGGTTATTTATCATGTTTGGATCTTTGCACTCCTTCCATTATTATCATAGCTAGTTTGGGTAAATGGTATAGTTTTAATGCCTTACTTTAACTATCCTTAAGGTCCTGCTGGTTTTATCAATTCAGCATTACTTTTATAAAAGGAAAACTGTCTTGAGAATGGGAAGTTTGTGATCCTTTTTTCAAAGCGTGGAAATTGATTTTGAGCCACAATAAAATTCTAGGAGGCAAGAATGTTTATGACACATATACATGTATAAAATATGCATATATATTATGTACATGCATGCACAGACATATTTGTATGTATATATTTATTACATTTAGTTGCGTAGTGGGACCTTCAGGTTTGGCATGATGGTCACCATAGTAGCATTTGCTGTGACCTGCTTGTGTTGATTAATATGTTCCAGGTTTACTTATGTTACTTGTTATTTCCTCTTTAAAATTCTGATGTGTGAAAGGAAAATTTAATAAACTAAATGATGGGTGGAATAGTAACTCTTACAGTTATTTCATACCTAGAATTGCCCATAAGTTATTTTCAACCCTATTTATTTGCTTTGCAAGAATATGTAATAGATCTCTGAGATTGTTCTTGTGCTCTGTATCTATGTAGCACTGAATAGCTGTAGGTTTGGGTGTTGGACAGCCAGTTTTGAATTGACAATGGATGACACAATGAAGTGTGTCATCTATATGTCTAATAAATGTCTTCTCAACCATTATTTTGACATTTTCCACTTATTTTCAACATAAATGTGCATTGGACAAACGGATTCTTTCTTAAGCCTTGGAAAACTGTTGTGGGCCATTGATTACTGGGCTCATTTTTGTGGTTTAGCTGGCAGACATAATGGAAATTTCAGGGTTTATTCTTGATCTGCGAGTTTGTGGGTGAGACAAGAACCTGACCAACTGTTTTTTCTTGGACTGAGGCAAGCATTTTGGCTAAAAGGTTGTCATTGTTGAGCTTTATTGCCAACAATGGAAGTCCTTGAGGGTTAAGGAGGTGACAGGAGAAAAAGAGATAGTAAAATGGGGGAAAGGAAGACAAAGTTCAAATGAAGGCAAATAAAGTGGTAGCTGAATTTTCTAGAAAAGACCTTTAGGCTTCCCTTTCAACTAAGTGCTGGCCGCATGGGTTAGCATGGATTTTATTGTTTGCTTAGCTTCATTTGTTATGATCACGTGTACTTATTGTAAGTTTCTGTTGTAAATGAGGGGCAGGACTCTGGATTCAAATAAATTTCAATTATGTTTCATTTTCCTTTTCCCCATATTTTGTCCCACTAATCTATATTCTATTTGCTGTTACAATTACATGCTTCCTATATTTGCAATTTAGTAGAATTCCTCAACAATTTAGTATCTGCACCTATTAAATATGAACATGTTAAGATGGGTATGCAGAAGGAAACATCAAGATGGAAAATTTCAACATCTAAAAGAGATTGATCCTCTCATGGCAAAGTCAAAAGGCAAGCAGGCTAGAACTTAAGTTAGACAGAAAAGCTGCTCTCTTATAAATTTGTACAAGCTCTTCAACACCACAGTAGGCTGAGTGAAGATATTTTATTAGAAAAAGAAGAATTAAAATGAGATTAACAAGTAGCTTTATGCTAAACAATGTTCAGTGAGATGCCTGAAATTAATATACGTACCTGAAAGTGTAAAAGAGCATCTATCTAAACTTGTTCTACTTCTCTTGCTTCTTTGACAACCATTTTCCCATAGAGCTTCCTGTCTAATAATGATTTCCTGCTATTTCTTTTTCTTGATTAGTTTGTAGTGTATATGTAAGTCTTTGCCTTAAGGTGTCTGGTTCCCAGTTTGGTATTATCTTGGAGCTAATGATCTTTTCGTTTCATTCCTGGTTTATTTGTGTAGAATAATATCAACAAGCTAGTATCAAAGTAAAGCAACTTGTTGGTTATTATATGTTATAATATATCTAAGGCATGTATTATTATTTTTTACATGCTTTTCTATAAGGAATTATTTCTGAGAAGCTCCATGAATTGCTGCATGGGCATACTTTCTTTTCTGGTCATTTCCCCATATTGATTTTCCATCAATTTGTTGGAATTTGGACATTCCTATTCAACAAATTTGTGAGGCATTTAAATTTATATGCAGTTATGACATATTTGCCTCAAGACTTTCGAGGAACTCTCCTCAGACAGCAACGGGAGCGCTCAGAGAGGAATAAGCAAGCAGAGGTTGACACACTGGTAAATTCTGGTGGCAGCATACGTGATCGATATGCTTTGCTGTGGAAACAACAAATGGATAGGTGAGGCTTAACTCTTGTCTGGCTTGTTGTGCATGACATAATAAGAAATATATTAATCAATTTAAGGATCACAGGAGAAGGCAGTTAGCTCAGCTCGGTTCTGCAACAGGAGTCTATAAAACCCTTGTGAAGTACCTGGTTGGAGTTCCTCAGGTATGGGTATCTTGGTTTGTCAATACATGGCTGTGCTGCCCCCCTCCCCCCCCCTCTCTCTCTCTCTCTCTCTCTCTTTCTCTCTTATTTGGCATCTATTCTCTCTTACTGTCATATTAAATCATGTTTTACAACTTCTTTTGGCCTATACATAGCTTTATTTCAATGTTTTCAAATAATGGGGTTTAGTTCAGTCCTTAAAGTATTCTACATAACAGATACAATATCAGTTTAAATTAAGGTAGTTAGCATGTCTGGATTAGGAAGCTTTCTGAGTAATCTTTTGATTATAAGTTGTTTTAAATGCAGAATAAGCTAATCCAAACAAGATACACATTATGCATGACTGACATCATCATCCTGATAGTTCTGTTCAATTTCTGTGCATTTGGAGTAAATTTGTTGTTATTTGGATTATTGTGTCTTACAGTACTGGTTGTCTTTGCTCATGGTTTGTTTATATTCTAAAACATCTTTTTCTGCTTGAGTTGTAGGTATTGCTTGATTTTATTAGGCAGATAAATGATGATGACGGGTACCAAATTACTGTTTTTCATTGTTGTTCAAACTTTCTTCCTTGATATATGCATGTGATAATAACATATGAATAACAATCATGTGTGAACTCTTATGTACTGGTAGGCCCATGGAGGAGCAGCGTCATCGCTATGGACCACCATTATACAGCCTCACGTCGATGATTCTTTCTATTCGGCTCTTCCTGTTATTATCATGGACACGATATGGGGCCAGGAAATTGTGAGATACCTTGCATCTTTGTTAGTTTATTGTTGAGTTTTATGGTTGTGTTTTTTAGACCACTCTTGTTCTATGAATGTTGAACGTGAGCAATTATGTGAAGTCTCAATATTCCTTCTTCTAGGTTTGAAGGGTTAAATAGAATTTTCATTGAAAATATAATGCCCTGGAATTGTGTCAAATGTCAATGTCTGATTACCTGCATAATGCTTCGAACAGAATGCCTTTGTGCAAAACCAAGCTTTCTGCTGGTAGAATTGTTGATTTGAGTTAGTTGATTTGATATATCCCTGTAAGCCTTGCACATATGTATAAGTAAACATTGCCTGGCTGAATTGAGTTGCGGCTTCACTAGAAAAAGATGCTAATGCACTCTATTCAGAATCATTGCATTTCCATTTTAGGCGGGATGCACATTATTTTTGATGATGGAAGGTAATTGCCAATAAGTAGGTGAGTACTCAAAACCAGCCAAAAATCCTTTACTACCTCCTTATCTCCTCAAATGCTTATCTCACATCTGTATAATACAATACTGGAATGGGGAATGCCTCTTGCATTCAGCCCAACATATGTTTGTCAAAAGACTTTGAAGTTTGAACGTAGGAAACATCTAAGTTGCTAGCAGTAATCCCATTCCTTGTGATTAGTGCAATCTCAGATGCCAAACCTGTAAAATCTTGCATCACACGAGGAGAAATCACCCAAATACAGACCAGAACAGTTCAAGAATACCCCAGATCAAAACTGATCAGCAACCAAAACTTCAGGGCAAGAGTGGACCATATTGGCAGATTGTGGTAGAGGTATTAACAGAATGACCTTGGACCCAATCAAACTACTCTGCATAACAGAATGAAGTCACTCAGACAGGCACAACCTTTGCAGTAATGCCTCACTAACTGCTCCTGGGCTGAGATCTATCCTATTATAATCATCCCTCGATCACAGTGAAGGAGTCCTGGAGCACTCGCAGGTTGCACGTTAGGACATAAGGTGAATGGAGAAGAGGGAGGGAAAGTAGGATGCGTTTGTAATCAGAATCTGACCCCTGGATGTTCAGAACCAAGCTCTTTATATCATGTTAGAGGTATGAATGAGAGATAAAGAACTTATGAAGCCATGACTCAATTCAGTTAGGCAATGTATGCTAATACACAAGGGTCACTGGGATATATATGGATTGACTAAAATACTTTCATATTAATACTACTAACTCAGTCCAATCGAAACTAATCATTAAAATTTGTAATGTTGCCATTCTGTAAGGGGTTTTTCACTTAACAGCAAGTGATCTGGATAATGAATCAATAGTTACTAAATGAGGAACTTTTCAGCCATTCTATAATTTACATATGCCATGTGTTCTGCTTCAGCTTCAAACTGCATGGGAATCTCTACTACTGGTATTGGCTATGATTGTCTGGCTTGGATTTGTTGCAATTATCTAGTAATTTTTATTAGCTAAAATATTTTTTTATATAATCAACTTGTTCAATCTAGCAAATGCCACTCGTTGATTGAATTTGAATTGTCAATATTAGGACATGTTATGTTATAGTCATAAGATTTCATGGAGTGAGTCACGTCACATAACTGATAAGAGGGAGGTTTGAGTCTTGTGGAGATATGCCTTATTTTCCTTCATCTAGTGTTTGGATTCAGTTATGTCTTAGAGTTCATAGAACTCTTAAGTTCAAAGATAATTTTATCAGTGTACAGAAATATACATCTTGCTTCTCTTTGGTGTCAGCCCATAGGCTGTGGAGGGAGATTCTGCTAGTATGTAGAGAGAGTGGAGGGCTTTGTTATTTTGATTCTTGTAATTATTTTACGATGTGGTGCACCATAGTAATCCTCTATCTTCTGCTTTCTCTGTGGATATTATTTGATAGAAAAGGGAGCAAATGGCTGTACTGGAACAAGCTGTTGAAGTCTATGCCATGGAGTTTGAAAGGTTCATGAAATTTATTAGGTATTGTAATGATTGTGTTCATGTTGCTTATACTTTAATTATCTGTTTTTAATTGTTAATAATCATGTTAAATTGATGATACTTAAATCTGGTTCTATTATTATAAAATATTGGTTTATATTGGGAGTCTTGTTTTATTAGGCTTGGCTTGTCCTACTAGTACTACAGTGGCAATTGACTTAGAATATCAGTAAAAATTGGACTATTAGGTTAGTATTTTATATTGCATCTCTAACCCCACTTAATGATATTAGGCTTGGTTGTCAGTTGTTGTATAGAAGTTAGCATACTATAAAAAGGAATCAGATTTTTGTATTGAGCATCATTTTGCCTTTTTTTGGCTGTATCAGTGTTCTATAGTTGGAAATAAACTTATAGTCTGTTAGGATCTAATTGCAAAGTATGGAACTTGACTCTGTAAGATACCACCAAGGGAACAAGCAAGAAAAATGAAGAATGTATGTATTATTCACACCCCAATGCTGATATCAGCATGATATCAGATTTGGAAGGAGATGAAAATGGTATAGGTATAGCAGAAACAGAGAAAAACAAATATGGAGCACTAAGCAGCTCCCATTTTCCAAGCCTAAACCAAATGATAGCCTAAAAACCGCATTCCCTCACTCCCGTATCATATATTCAGCAAGTTAGTTACACAGTGGACCCCACAGTATTCACAATCAGCTCACTATTTTGTTTGCCCATACTACCCATGAACCCCTCAGGGACTTGATCTCTTACAATACCCGCCTCTTGAACTACCACCTTGTCCTCAAGGTGGAAAGAAGGGAAGCTCAACTTTATATCTTCAACAAATCCCTTAAAGCTCTCAAAGCCGGTCATGCCTAGCCTTTGAATCAGCACTTTCAATTCCCTGTGCTGGTTTTCCTCACTGCTAAAGCCTCTGCTGGCTGAACCTGCAACTCCCAATCATCCATGAGTCCAGTGGGTGATGATATGGAAATCCACAACATTGTTGCTGAGAGAAGTCTTCCTACTGGGTCCCAAATCTTGAAAAAGGATGAGGCAGTAATACTTGCAGTGTGGCCATGTCCCCCTGGGTCCCATAGAGCTGTCCCAAGTCCCCTTGCCCCAGTCTTTAAGTAATTGATACAAATAGCATCACCATGTGTCTCAAAACTCTCAATGCCACCAAGTGAAAAATGCTCACTATCTTGAATCTCTATCATCAATTCCCATGGACTCTCGCCTTCAGGGAAAGTTCTGCCAATTGATGAATAACTCCACCCTTCCCTGTTGATTCACTCTTACTGCTGGGATTGTCTTATGCTGGACCTTGAGCTCCCATTCTTTATTCAAATAATGTGGCAAGGGCTGGCTGTGAGCAATAGGAGCATTGCACTCTCTTTGAGAAGCTCTTGCATATTTTCCTGCTTCAAACCATGCATTCTGTTCTTCTTTCTTCTTACCAGCAACTTCAATTTTCTCCTCAGTGTACATATTCCAAGACCACTTATCCTTTTCAAATGATATCAGCTCACCCTGATAATAGACAGGTACCAAACTGCTGTCTCCCCCGCTAAAATCAAATCTGAACACCAAGTAGATGGAAGTAACACCTACAACTCGAACTGCATTGGCACCTGAAGCATTCCTAGGCAAAGTGATGTGCAATCCATCATCATTTCCTTTTATTTCTGCCTACCCCTTTTTGACCCAAAATGATAAATCAAATAAATTCTTCCCCTTTTGAGCCATGGAGTATGTATTCAAAAATGATTGTCTGATCCAAAGTATTGATCTCAACATTGCCTGTTTGTTGTCTTCATTGTCTGCAGCAAGTTGCTGTATCATTTTTGTGTATGTTTGAGCTCCAGGTTCCCTATCCACATTATAAACTGTAAATAAATGAAGCGGATCAATTTTGATAATGGCAAGTGCATTCTCATGAGTATTTGTGCTAAGATTCAGCTCCTCATCTTGCTCTGAAGGCTGAAGCTTGCTCAGATCAGTGCTAACAACCGTGAGAACTTCAGTGAAGGTCTCAATGCTTGTAGATGCAAACAAGATCCTGAGTAAACGGACAAAGTGAGTGCAGAAGTATTCATAGCCTTCTTGTATGGTGGACGCTCCTTTTGTTTGAGGACTGGCGTCCACACCATTGCACCTGCTCACAAGTTTTGCATCCACTTCTCCTCTTCCTTTGCCAGTTAATTCTCCAAAAGATTCCTCAACTTCAATAGCTTCAGCCGCGCAATAAAGCTTCTGCACAATATGGGAGGATTCCACTAGCAAAGCACATATTCTCATAACCCAATAGCAAAGAGCATTTATTCTCGTGAGGGAATTCCAGAATTCTAAAGAGAGACTTACTGATTTGGGCTTGGCCCATTGGGTTCAGCAATTGACTCAACTCCTTAAATGCCACCTCTGGCCCTTTTTCATTATTTTCCTTTATATGTGCAGCTGCAGCCCTTTGTCTGGGCACTTTCCATTTAGACCCATTTTTCCTCTCCTTAATAAATTGGGCCTGGACCATTTCTTCTAAAAAACAAATGTCACGTGCAGTCTTAAAACTTATCACTGGCTATTTTGGGCTTGGTCCATTACACTCATTAAAAGGTTTCCACCTTCAGAAACATAACTCCTCTTCCATCGGGATTGGGCCTGGCCCATTAGATTGAACCAAGAGTCCATTCCCTGCAATCTCTCTGCTGCCTCAATGTTGAAGGCTTTAGTAATTTCATCCTTCCATGGAGCTCGGCCCAATAGATTAAGAACTTGACCTTATCTCTGACCTGGTTCATGTAAGTCCAGACCGGTTCCTCCTTTCTTCTCCCATTTCGCGCAAACCATGGCTGCGTCCCCACATGTTTGTGTCTTCTTGACTCTCCGTCAGGTGTGGCTCATCTACAGCCATATCTGCCACGGCTCTCGGCATTGCACCTGAGTCCGCCGCCGTCCACGACTTCGCTGCTACTCACGGTTCCACCGCCGGTATTTCGCCGGCCATCACGAGTGGGTTCGGGTATGGCAGCTTTGGTGATGGTGGTTGCGTGGTCCTCGGTTTCCTCTTCTCCCTCTGCTCCATCTCACCACCACATAGAAAAGCACGATCTGCTAGCATCTCTGTCAACGCCCTCACCTCCTCTCCTTCCTTCTTCGATGGTTCTTCTTCATCAGCCACTTTGTCTAACCATTTGAGACCTTCTTCCTTACTCACCATTATCGTAGATGAACTTGGGTTCTGAGGACGCTTGCCATCAGTCACCTCTCCTATTGGTTCATTCACAGGGAGCTCCATTTTCTGGTCTTGATCACATCTGTGTGGAGGGGGACCTCCCCGTGACGAATGTGGTGATCTATTTCCCTGTGAAGACTTGTCCCGATAACGCGAAGGACCACCATAAGAATGGGGGGAGTATAGCTCCTTTCGGTGGTGGTCCCAAGAGCCGCGACCCTTTTTGTGAAGAGAAGGAGAGTGTTGCGCTCCCCTTTCTCTTCTGGTACCCCTATTCCATCGATCCTCCATGTCTACCTGACATTGCTTTCTCCGCGGTGGAGATCGCTCCTTGCGTTGAGCACGGTGTTGCTCTCTCAGTAGCTGCACAACCTCGTCCAGCTTCCTCTCCAAATTCTCCACTCTCGACTTCATCCGATTCTCCATAGTAGCTTCAGCAATAGGCCCCCACAGCCTCCAAGAACGAGGCATCATTATGCCATTATAAGATAACACCAAGGGAACAAGCAAGAAAAATGAAGAATGTATGTATTATTCACACCTAAATGCTGATATCAGTGTGATATCAGATTTGGAAGGAGATGAAAATGGTATAGATATAGCAGAAATAGAGAAAAACAAATATGGAGCACTAAGCAGCTCTCACTCTCCAAGCCTAAACCAAATGATAGCCTAAAAGCCCCATTCCCTCACTCCCCTACCATATATTCAGCAAGTTAGTTACACAGTGTACCCCACAATATTCACACTCAACTCACTATGTTGTTTCCCCATACTACCTTTGAACCCCTTAGGGACTTGGTCTCTTACAGACTCCTACATTGAAAGTATGGGATTCCGATGGAGGGTTTGTAAGGCCTTGAGCTCTTCAATCATGATAGTTAACTTTTGTGGTATAATTCTTCCAAGGTTCTTATCAAATGATATCAGAGCTCCCAATCTTGGGAGTGCTTGGTAATGGGAACCACGTGAGCTGCAACAATGGAGGCTGAATGTTGGAATTGAGCTAGGAGAGACTGAGCTGCGACAGTGCTCAAAACTTATGTTCTCTTATTTCTGTTCATATTATCCATTCCTTGGGCTGATTCCCTGTTGGAACTATCTTTAGGAGAGTAATATACAAGATTTTATCTTCATTTTCTTGCATCTTTACATAGCATTGGTATCAGAGCCTTCCACCATGTCTCATGGTTGGAATCGGGTGGCATAGGTGGTGATGTCGACATTGCAGTGTTCGCCTGGAACTAGTCATAAGGAGGCTAGTGCACAGCTTGCTTGGGCACAAGGGCTGTGGAGGTGGTGGAATGCTAAAATCCAATTACAAGGTATGGGACTTGAGTCCCATATCGGAAGTATGACATTCTGATTGGGGGGTTTATAAGGCCTTGGCCACTCCAATCACAATGGCTAGATTTTGTGGTATAGTTCTCCCAAGGTTCTTATTAGTCATGGATAATTGGTTGGTTCTTTTCCTTATCTACCTTTGAAGGTATCAATATGCTTAATTTTCCTGGTTTTATTGGCTTTCATTACAGGGTCGTACTTGTTTTTGCTTTAGCAAAAGAAGTCACAAAATTAGTGCAAGACTGCAAGCATTTGTGACTTTATGTTTTAGGCATACAGTGTGTTGTACCTCTTCATAAATTATGCCTTTATAAATTATTTTATGATGCACGTTGACTGAGTTAAGAGCTTCATGATGGCCCATCCTAAGATATATCCGTCTACTGTGCATGTATCAATTGGATATTTAGTAGAGGGACATAAGGTTATTAGAATTTAGAAATCCAATCCTGGTCCTGTAATTTACAGCTTAGCTCAAGCTTTTAAATTAAGTGGGTTCTTGACATGTTATGAAGAAATGCTTAGCTTAACTTTTTCCAGCTCGAACCTTGTTAATCCTAAGCTTACCATTCAAAATTGAAGTTTATAGTCGATATAAGGTGGGTGCTTACAAGTTACAACATTTGAATCACATTGAGCCATATCATAAAACCTATTATATGGTTGTTAAGAGCTCAAGCTTTTAGGGTAGATGGTTCTTGACAATTTTTTTTTCTTTTTAATCAAAAGAATAAAATATTGTAAGATAGAAAGGAGAAAACATATGTGAGGGGAGGATAAGAAAACCTCCTAAAAACAAAAAGGGTATAATGAGCCAAAGAAGTAAAAAATACGCCATAGTTGTGTTGGTTTTTTGAATACAGCATTTTGGCAGACATCAGTCTGGCATGACATAATGACATCCTTTATCTTGAAAGCCCAATCAGAATTTAACCTGATCTGAAAATCAGGAACCCTATATGCATCAACTCAGTTCTTTTCTTCTCCCGTAAAATCTTATTGGAAAATACAAACCCATGGCTTGATGAATCCTAAGACAGAAGGAGGTGAGTACATATAAGTTATATAACCCATAGTTTTCTGATGATTTTGTACCCATTTAATTTTGTTTGAAGGATAGTTGAATTAAACTTTGTTAGTGATTCATATGATATGTGCATACATTGTTAAATATATGATTGACCCTGGGAAAACTTAGTGAAAATATCAATATCGACTAATTGGTGATTTGAATTTACGCACAATAGCAGTGTCTCCAGACCGAGTTTTTCCCATACAAGTGATAGTCAATCTCAATTTGCTGTATCTTTTCATTGAAGATTGGATTTGAGACTATAAGTGAAGCTGCTCGATTGTCAAATGTGAGCTTGCTATAAGTAGAGTTGCTTGATAATCAAATATGAGCTTCATCAGCTGTCTTAGCCATATCAGTTTACATGTTGCAATTCCAATTACTTATACCCAACTTTTAGAATTGTCTCCACCTATCAGCCCAAGCTCTTACATTTGGACTGATAGAAAATAATAGAATGGTACTAGGTGCTATTGTTTGGATACTTTAAAATAGGAGGGAATAGTATTGATTGATGAACCCGTTTTATTCCATTCAGTCCAATACCCTTATTTTTCTTCCCCTCCGATTTAGACGGAGTGGGACGAAATGAGAACAAATTACTTAAAATTCTTACCATTCCATTCCCTTGAAATGTATTTCCAGACAATAGAGTGGAAACTTCTCGGCAGTCCATATTTTGATATCTGTAAGACACCATTTTTTGTATACTTAAAAATAGGATGAATTGGAATGGAATGGTACTTGAAAAACCTATTCCATCCAAAATCCTTGTTTTTATTCCTCTTCAAATTACGCAAAGTAAGATGAAATGAGAGTAAATAACTTTTTTTCTTACCGATCCTTCTCCTTCCATTGTATTTCCCCCAACAGGGAAGTGGAAACTTCGCTCCATTCCATTTTTTAATATTCAAACAATTTCCATCATATTATGTTTCATTCCATTCTATCATATTCCATTCCATTCGACTCACCATTCCTATCCAAACAATGCTTGAATTGGTACTTCTCAGTTTTCAAAATGGACTTTGTTTTTGTTCTCACTTATACTGCAAGATTTTATTTTAATAGAAAAACTTGCTTTGCTAGATTTTTAGTTATTGTGAAATAATCAGCAAGTTATTTTTATCAGTGAGGTCTTTGCAAATTCGCCATTCTTCATTTCAGCAGAGGTTGCTGGTGCTTTGGAAGTAAGGTAAATATTAAATCTTGCTTTCTTGTATGATTTCCTCTATTTTCATGTTGATTTTCAATTTTGTCTATTTCAGTAAAAATGATGACTACAAAGAGGTGGCTATTCCAGCTGGTAAAGCTTATGAGGTATATTTACAAGTCTTGTGAAATTTATTCATTTTTCTTTTTTCTTCATTGTGACAGCTGCTTTTCGCATCTGATCATCCTTTTGACATTTGGGAACCAATATTATATTGATGAGAGACCCGTCTGACTGTAGGTTTTGACTAGTTCATTTTCTAAGTGAAAAAATCACTTAATTAGCTGGTTGTACTTTATTCAATTGAACTCATTTGCACTTATAAATTTGTATCTGAAAGGCCTATACAATATGAAACTATATGAAACAGCCTAAACAATTAACAAATTTGTTTATCAAAACATTATAAAATGATAAAATTTGCTATTATTATTGGTAGTAACTACTTGAGAAGCTACCAAGAACGGGGAACCATGGTTACTTTTTTTGTTTTTCTTGGTGTATAATTCACTCTTACTGTAATGTCATTGGAGATTTCCGATTGAATAAAGTTCAGGCTCATCAAAATTTGTTGGTTCTTATATTAAAATTTGTGTTGTGGTGTTTTTATTTTACGAGGTTATATGATGAAGTTCTTTTCTTAGGTTTTACTCTCAGTGGATTCTGTAAACTCATACATTGCGTGGGATTTTTCGTTAGTACAAGGCAAGATAAATATGGTATTGCTGCAGTGCTGCTACACTTTTATTTGAAGATGTCATGATATTTTTCTTTGGCATCCCTATGTAGTGAACTTTCTATTGTTTGTCGTCAGGATATTGGATTTAGCTTGGAGTTTTTAAGTCCTTCAGGGGAAAAAACTGTAAGTTTGAATGTCATTCTTTTTTAATATCTGCATCATGTTCTCAATTGGTTTCTTCAGAAGCATTTCTCATGTTATTCTTAATCAGCTATACTCATCTTCAATCTGTTAGGCCCTCCCCCAACCACTTTTCAACCCTTTTCCGTTCTTTTTTTGTGGTTTATACTTATTTTTGTCATTGCTGATTTTAATGGTGGCTTATTGCTTTTGACACAGTTGATGTTACCTTACCGCCGTTATGAGTCTGACCAAGTGAGTTTGTCATGTCTGTAGCAGCTTAAAGGCTTTACTAAAGCATTTCAGATGTGCTCATCTTAGATTTTGTTCCATATAATTTTAGGGGAACTTCTGCACATTAATGGGTGGAAGCTACAAACTGATTTGGGACAACACATATTCAACATTTTTTAAAAAGGTATGCGGACGCCTTAAGTTGCAATTCTTATTATCCCACTTGGACTGGTTGCTCAATACAAATGCTAAATTGTTGGGCTTGCATATAAGGCATAGGCAATCTGATATGACACTTCCATCTTCATAGCATGTGTGTTCCATTGAGTCTTTAACTGATCCTTGCCTGGTCATCACTATATTATGGAAAGGTTAATCGTTATTGCATGATTGATGTGCTTTCCATATTGTCTGATCCTATGTATTTTGACTGTCCACGTTGACATTTCAAATGATAAGGACACCAGAGTCTTCTCAACATCTTTTTGCATTTGGATTTGTTTTATTTGATTTTTATTTTTTATTTTTTAGGATTATGCTTTCTGCACTCATTTCTTGCTATTAAAGTTTTTAATTAGCTGTTTGTCATTTTTATCGCGAGCTATGGTTCGTTGCCTATGGATTCAGCATCTACTGAATATGAATTTTTTATTTGCATTATATGGACTGTAGGTAGTACGGTACAAGGTAGATTGTATACCTCCAGTCACAGAGTCGGTGCAGTCTGACTGAAGCAAGAATGCGGAAGAGGCGGCCTATCTGGCCAGATAGCTGATTGATTGGTTTGCTATTGATTTTAAGCTTACTGAAAACAAAATTTCCATTTTCTCATGTTAAGATTGATACATTCGTTCGAGTTATTTCTGTGGAGAGAAGGGGAAAAGAACTGGAAACAATTTATATATTGTTTAAAACTGTTACATATTCACTTTTATTGTGTGGCTGTAGGTTGTACCAAAAAAAAAAAAAAGTACTGTGCCTGTAGGAAAGCTATAACTGTCATGTAATGGTCACAAAATTAAGAGAAATATGTTATCTGTACACAGGGAAAGGACATATTCATCCCAACAAATTCTTTGATCAAAGGGCAATGTACCAAGATTAGAAGAAGCATATTCTAGGTGTTTGAGTAATTATGCATATTTTATTGGTTAATTAACCGTGCGTATACCTGGTAAAGTTATCGCAGTTGAAGTCCAATACATAAGTTGAGGTTGGTTTGCATTTAGTAAAAAAATAAATGAGGGTTTTTATAATGAGTGCCTTAATTGATCAGTATTTTGTGAAGCATTACTAAACCAATGTGCATCAAGGAGTGTTAAAAAATGATGCACATCGTCTAGTAAAATCTAGACACTTCAAGATTGGTAGTGAAAATGACCAGAAATATCTAGTTTAGTGTGCTATAATGGGTGCGATTAGATAAGCTTCTAAAAGGTTTTTTTTTAACTAAATTTTCTTCACTAGAGCTTTATTTTGTGAAAAAAGTATTTTTTGCATTTGAAGGTTAATTTTGATATTTTGGTCTTCATTCTATATGTCAACTTTCAAATAAAACAAACCGGGTTTATAAGTTGTGCAATTCAACTTAAAGGCTGCCAAAACCACATTCTACAGAGAATCTGTTTTATTTTCTTTGAAATGGTAATTTCCGAAAAAATGATAAAATGGCAAGACTTTTATGATAAAAATATATATGTGCTTATGGTTTCATATGTAACAAATGGAAAGTGAATTGAATATTCATACTGAGAGTTATGCATCTCATAGTAGAAGCTCTTTGGATGGTCCATTCTGCAAATTTCGGTCAACTTCATATCAAAACTGGTGCTAATCTAGCAGTCTAAAAATTCTGAAATTTTAACCACATAAATTTTTGTATCTAAGCTGGAAAATGCAACAAGTGGCATCAATTTTTTATTTTTATACTTAAGGTTATTCGTCTAAGAATCATGTTTGTCACAGTTCATTTTACGCAGAATTTGCATTACCCTGCTAAATAAAACTGGCACTACTCGTAATGTCAATATTCTGAATTTTATACCACATGGTACTACGTCTTAGCCGCATATTGCATCGAGAAGCTTGGTAATTGATGTACATGTACTATTGCCAAAGCTACGCAATAATCTTCCCTGCTTGTCATGACAGAAGTATGATGGCAACTCTAAATATTGTTTTTTTTAAAAATAAGTGGTCTTAAATCATTATCATCATATTGGATATGTTTGACATTCATGGCTTGAGTTTAACAATAATTTTAAAGAATGGAATTAAGCCATGAAAATAAGAGTAGAATTAAAGAAACTATTTGTGATTCAAAAAGAACGGTTTAAATAAGATATTGGTTAAAAAAAAAAATTGAATAAAAATGATAATATATTGGGCACATCTCTTTGTAGCAACTAATTGTGTGTTGCACGGCGCACGTTTGGAGGGATATGATGATTAGGTTATATGTTATCATAAGAATTGTTGAAAGAATTCTAATCAATTATATTGTATATATTGTGCTTTTATGTATTTTACCTTAAAATAGTTAGTCTTCTTGAAAGCAAATATTTCATTAGTGTTCATCATTTTCTGTATTATATATTCATCTCTTAAGTATAAGAGTAATTTCCAAATAATAAATTAAAAAAACTAATTGGAATTCAAAAGAAATGGCCTAAATAAAACATTGGCTAAAAAGTATAAACAACATTTTTTTTTATCTAATAAAGAACAAATTACAATTTCAAAATAAAAATGACAATAAATTGACCACATGTGCCTAAACCAAATTATAAAACTTCTACCATTGTCACTTATGTCATTTATATATTTTTCAAATCTAAAAAGGTATAAATTATGCTCATTATCAAATATTATTTGTGCATATCCAAGATTTAAAAATCGAGAAATGTGGTAAAGAGCAGCAACATTTCATTCAAATCAAGAAATAATTTACAAATACCTCAACTGTCATGATTGACAAACACATGATAAATTAGCAAAACCAACAACATTGATTACCAAGTCAAAAGAAAAAAAATAAAAATAAAAAGGTAGTGATTACAAAAGCCATATTATCTATCAAATATTAAATTTCAAAAGTTATTATCTATATGTTCCTTAAATTGCACCAAACATGCCTTGCTGTGACTCTGCATCATCGCCATGGATTCCAGTTCCAAACCATGGTGACATCTCATCTCAAAAAACCTCTCTGATGACGATGAGTTCTTTTAGAATGTGTTTGTGAGTTGGGGTTATTCTTCAAGCCCTTTTCTTTCCTCTCCTCCCCTCCAAAACTCCAACTCACAACGAAGATGAGTTTCTGTCCAATGATTTGTATGAATTCCCCCTCCTTTATTTCATATGGGAACTCTATAAAATGAAGAATGAAGAGTAATATGATAGGAAACAAACTACAAGCAGAAAATAAATGAATAATTCAAATATAAGAAAGTTAATTATTAGCTATTCTAAAGATGCAGAAACATTGATCCGCAACTTGACATGCAAATAAGGGCAAAGTTACTAATAACCGCATTTATCATGTCAACCTGATTTACATATGCAAAACAGTGACCTCTTTTGTTAAAAATTGTGGTCAATGTCACAGTCTATTCTTTTCTAGCATTTTCTCGAGTGATAAAGATTTCATTGACAAATTTATAACTGATCTATGGTCTCAGAACAACTGTAATTATCTTATGCCATAAATCTGATAAAAGTGAAAGAAAGGGGCTAGAATAATTCCAAGTTTATGGCACTATTGAAAATCAGTATGCTCTAACAACCATTGAAAATTAGCAAATACTTGTAAAACTTGTACAGCAACATGAGATACTGCCACCTTGCTATCACAAACCTCGACCTCCTCACAAAACCAGCATAAAAATTTCCCACTCAGTTTGAAATGCTCCAACCCTAAGTAGCAATTTAAATTAAAATTCAGATTCTAAGTAATGCCCCAAACAATAAAGAACCAAATATTAACACAAATTAGTAACTTGGGAGCAAGAAATAATTAAATATGCTATTCAAGACATTTGCACAATTAGCTTATAACACATCAAGGTCCTTTTCGAAATCCATACACATATAGACCAATAATATCCACATGTCCCATCTCCTGCCAAAGGAGCACAAGCAAACCCAGATACCTATGACTTGATGAAAGTCACAGCAAGCATTGCTTTTACAATTAGAAAGCTAATATTCTTTGAAGTTAATTATCAAAGAGCTCAAAATGAAGCACCATAATATTCTCAATGGATAAACACATTGAATTGTGGAACACTGAAGTACATATTAATTGTAACTACCTAAGGCATCTAGTTGAGCACGAAAGCCAAAAAAATTTAGGAAAACTTAAAAACTACAACAGTTTCAAAGATGAATATCCTACAGAATGACATGCTATACTCCATAAGCCAATCTGTTGATTATAATTATCAGTCAGAGATGAATTTCCTTCAGCTAGTGACTCTGCTAGCACTCCAGAAGCCTCAAGAAATGCAATTGACAATAACTCACTAACCTAAAAACCTGCTGTCTTTTCACAAGTAGCAATTTTTTCAACAGAGCCAAAAGCAGAAAAAATCCAAGTTAAAAAAGTATTTTTACCTTTACGAAAAATAAAGAACTGTTTTATACATCATATTGCTTTTCCTTAAATTAGAAGGTTGAAATTGAAAGATAATATGCAGTACATGATCTGGAACCATCACAGATGTTGAGATCAGAACGCATTGATTTTAAAGAATCTATGCCCTTAGTGGTCAACAATTCCAAGACATTATGCTTCAGTGCTTCCTAAAGTCATTCAATTCAAATTCATGCATAACACATTCCATGTCATTAAATTTGAAATTGCCTGGGATATTGCATAAATAATATCAAGGGAAGAAAGTTCTTAGTAATTAGCAGTTAGCTCTACATATATTCAGACACAAAACAATAACCCGTAAATAAGTATCTAGAAAATTTTCAGCCTCTAAAACTGCAACAATTGAAAACTATAAATCATTTAATAAACTCTTATACACATGTTAGACTACAACAACAACTTCGATCCTTAAACATGAATGTAATGCAAAGATTTTCTTCCATGTTCTCTGTTTTGAATTGATAACTTTATCTCATTCTTGATTTAAGCTTCCTTGACAATAGAAGTTCCCGCGAATTCTCCACTATCTTGGCAGTGATTTTTGGCCCAAAATCAGACACCTAAAGGGCCTGAACACAAGATGAACTCGTCAGATCATAAACCCAAATGTCCACCCCCCCCGGCCCCCAACCAAAAAAAAAAACAAAATAAAATAAAAATAAAAAACCATGTGTATCAGTATATAAAAATTAATTATTTATTCTAATTCTATTTTTTTTTTCAATTGAATGTTGATAAAAATAGAATTTACTCAAAATGGACGAAAAATATACTTAAAGTTAATTTATTCAATGTCAGAATAAGCTACATATAACCTCTGAATTAACTCATAAATAAAAGTATTTAGAAACTTAAACACGCAATATAAGCAACATCTTATAAGCAACAATACAGAGGGAAAAAAAAAATCAGAATAAAAAGGATTTTAAAATAACAGGACTTATATTACAAACTATAATCTCATAATATAAAATAGAAAGGCATTATATCATAATACAAAGGTTTGAGAAAAGAGAGCAAAAGAAAAAAGAGAGAGACAGACAGGCAGGCAGTACACGCAAGTTGCCATAACTCAATATTTATAGCTGGTACCCCAACAGCCATAAAACATATATTTCCAAGTTGCCCCTAAATATACCCTTATCCAAAAGTAGCAAATCCTTAAACTGTTACAAAAAAGAAACCACTAAAAGACAGTATATGCAACAAAGCATTAGAAAGAGCACAGGCTTTCTACTTTCATTTTGGAGTGATTTAAGTAGAAACATCCACTTGATTGACTGTCGTCATTAATGGTTTCTTCTTTGTAGCTGTCTTCAAATTTGCCATAAGTTTAACCAGTTTCTTGTAGTAGTCCCTACAAACCAAATGCCACAATCAACCATCCTTTGCTAGCTACATTTCAGCTCTGTACCCTCTTTGTAGCCATGCACCTGTAGCAACAGGTTGAGAAGCATTCACAGGATTCTGCTTTGACAATAGAATAAACTACATGGAAAATAAAAAATTTAAAAATTACTTTAATAATAAAAAATCAAAACTGCTTATTTGAAAAAAAAAATGGCTTCCAAAATGGCATGTATGTAGCAAGCACGGCAACCACACTACACCCTACAATGCAGAGATGCATCCATCATTAATTTGCATTATCAGATTCAGCCACACTTTTGTTGCCATTATATATCACATTCAAATTGTACACTAAGATAGAAAATTGGACCAAATAACAATATAAAACACCCATACACAGATAAAAATGCAACAACTTATAGTAGTTCTCTCAAAAAAATGGCTCCTCAAGCCAGAATCCACTCTCAATTGAACATAAATGCCAAGAAGAATCAATAGGAGCAAAGTTATGGTTTCCATCGGGGAAAACATATGGTAGCGCAAACAATGTATCATCAAACACTTGTCGTAGATTCGATCAAATTAGTAGAAGCTCTGCCTAAACAAACATAGAATAGTTATTTATTTACGATATTTGCTCCAGAAATAACCAACAAGCTTTCTTTCCTGTAACCAAATGCAAATAAGAATATAATCAAAAAATGGAACCCAATAGAATTTACTGACTCATAACAATGTCAAAATCATAAGTTAAAAAAGCCCTCACGCGTGAATCCAAGTTTTTTACTCCACTTAGTGGTTAACAATTCCAAGACATTCTGCTTCAGTGCATTAGAAAAGCTCCAACATAGCAAACTCTTAAATTGCTACAAAAAAGGAACCACTAAAAGTTGATATTTGTGGGTAGGAATGTTTCTAGTCAAAATGTCTTGGTAGCTGAAATCCCAGAAGAATTGACAATGAATAACAGAGATAACTGATAAAAGGGATGACCTCGTGATCACTTGAGGTAATCAATTATTTGTATGGTTCTGTTATGTATCTTTGGACGCCTATCAATTTCGACTTTACCAGTTTAAAAATTTATCATTTATCATACTTACAAAAGTATTTGAAGAAGATCATAGAGCAACCTTTAGTTTTCAGTTAGATACCACAGTGAAGTAACAAACCATAAATACTTAACGGGCTAGATACAAAGCTGAAACTTGCAACTCTTACAAACATAAGAAAGATAAGCAAACATATATATATATATATATATATATATATATATATATATATATATATATATATATATATATATATATATATAAGAAGATCGGGTGCCCTCCCTCTGCTGGCACACATCTCGAGGTGAACAGTGTCCCCTTTGTCGGACACTTCAGAGGCAAAAAGATCAGTGCCCCCACTCTTCCCGAGGTGAACAGTATCCCCCTGCTTGCATGCTTCCCAAGGCGAAAATTGTCCCCCTCCGCCCGTCTGCAAGCTTCTAGAGGTGAATAGTGATGCCCCTTGCATGCTTCCCGAGGTGAATAGTGCCCCCTTACACGCTCCTCGTGGCAAAAGATCGGGTGCCTCCCCCTATTGTCACGCTTCCCAAGGTGAAAATAGTCCTCTCGCCCCTTCCCCCCCTTACGATTCTTAAGGTAAGCAGTGCCCCCCTTACATGCTTCCCAAGGCAAAAGATCGGGTGCCTCCCCCTGTCGGGACGCTTCCCGAGGTGAAAATAGTGTCACCCCTGTCGGCACGCTTCCCACGATAGAACAATGCCCCCCTTTTATCGTGGCCGTCCATCTTCGTGTTCCTATAGGAATGCTATCCGACGGTCAACAGGAAGATCTAGATCACCAATCCACATAAAACCAACATAGATAATAAGGGTTTAGGGTTTAGGGTTTAGGGGTTAGGGGTTGGGGTTTCGGGTTAGGGGTTGAGGGTTTAGGTTTAGGGCTTAGGGTTTAGGGTTCAGGGTTTAGGGGTTCAGGGTTAGGAGTTAGGGTTGAGGGTTTTAGGGTTTAGGGTTTAGGATTAGGGTTTAGGGGTTAGGGGTTAGGGGTTAGGGGTTAAGGTTTATGGTTTCGGGTTTAGAGGTTAGGGTTTAGGGTTTAGGGGTTAGGGTTTGGGGTTTAGAAATTTCCGATTTTTTGTTCAGAAATTTTCGGTTGAGGGTTTAGGGTTTTAGGGTTGAGGGTTGAGGGTTGAGGGGTTAGGGTTTAGGGTTTTAGGTTTAGGGTTTAGGATTTAGGGTTTAGGGTTTTAGGGGTTTTAGGGTTTAGGGTTTAGGGT
The DNA here is from genome assembly GCA_031439585.1 of Pterocarpus macrocarpus. Classification (NCBI taxonomy): domain Eukaryota; kingdom Viridiplantae; phylum Streptophyta; class Magnoliopsida; order Fabales; family Fabaceae; genus Pterocarpus; species Pterocarpus macrocarpus. Next base: position 26,919 of record JAVHNN010000380.1, read on the forward strand.
AGGGGTTTAGAGGCGAGGGGTTTTAGGGTTTAGGGTTTAGGATTTAGGGTTTAGGGGTAAGGGATTTTAGGGTTTAGGGTTTAGGGTTTAGGGTTTAGGGTTAGGGTTTAGGGTTTTTAGGGTTAGGGTTTAGGGTTTTAGGGTTTAGGGTTTTAGGGGTTAGTGGTTAGGGTTTAGGGTTTAGGGTTTAGGGTTTAGGGGTTTAGGGTTTTAGGGGTTTAGGGGTTAGGGTTGAGGGTTGAGAGTTGAGGGTTGAGGGCTTAGGGCTTAGGGCTTAGGGTTTAGGGTTTAGGGTTTAGGGTGGTTTAGGGTTTATGGTTTAGGGTTTATGGGTTAGGGGTTAGGGGTTAGGGTTTAGGGATTTAGGGTTTAGGGTTTAGGGGTTAGGGGTTTAGGGTTTAGGGTTTAGGGTTTAGGGTTTTAGGGTTTAAGGTTTAGGGTGGTTTAGGGTTTAGGGGTTAGGGTTGAGGGTTGAGGGTTTAGGGTTGAGGGTTGAGGGTTGAGGGTTGAGGGTTGAGGGTTGAGGGTTGAGGGTTGAGGGTTTAGGGTTTAGGGTTTAGGGTTTAGGGTTTAAGGGTTTTA
>JAVHNN010000380.1:32500-85282 GCA_031439585.1 Pterocarpus macrocarpus
CAATGCCCCCTTTTAAGGATATCTTCAAACATCGTGACCATCCATCTTCATGTTCTTATAGGAATGCTATCCGACAGTCAACAAGAAGATCCACATCACTAATCCGCGAGAAACTAAAATAGTCAATAAGAGTTTGGGATTTGGGGTTTGGGATTTAGGGTCTAAGGCTTAGGGTTTTGGGTTTGGGGGGTTGGGGGTTAGGGGTTTAGGGTTGTAGGGTTTTAGGGTTTAGGGTTTAGGATCTAGGGTTGAGGGTTTAGGGTTTAGGGCTAGGGCTAGGGCTTAGGGCTTAGGGGTTAGGGGTTAGGGGTTAGGGTTTTAGGGTTTAGGGTTTAGGGTTTAGGGTGGTTTAGGGTTTAGGGTTTAGGGTTTAGGGTTTAGGGTTGTAGGGTTTAGGGTTTAGGATCTAGGGTTGAGGGTTTAGGGTTTAGGATTTAGGATTTAGGGCTTAGGGGTTAGGGCTTAGGGTTTAGGGTTTTAGGGTGGTTTAGGGTTTAGGGCTAGGGCTAGGGCTAGGGTTTAGGGTTTGGGGTTTGGGGTTTAGGGTTAGGGTTTAGGGTTTAGGGTTTAGGGTTTTTAGGGTTTAGGGTTTAGGGTTTGGGTTTTTAGGGTTTGGGTTTTTAGGGTTTTAGGGTTTTTAGGGTTTAGGGGTTAGGGTTTTAGGGTTTTAGGGTTTAGGGTTTAGGGTTTAGGGTTTAGGGTTTAGGGTTTAGGGTTGAGGGTGGTTGAGGGTTTAGGGTTGAGGGTTTAGGGTTTAGGGTTTTAGGGTTTAGGGTCTAGGGTTTAGGGTTTAGGGTTTGGGTTTTAGAAATTTCCGATTTTTTGTTCAGAAATTTTCGGTTGAGGGCTCAGAGATCGCCGGCTGACGGTGAATAGTGGACGTCGCTGAAAAATGGTCCGCTTTTGGGCCTGATTTAGGGGTCGCAATTTTCGATTTGCGTGCCACAATATTTCGTCCGATGCATCGTTTCATCCCCAATGTTATCGCTCACCGCGACATCGGCCGTCCTGTTATCAGTTTCACCGCATGCCGGCCGGCTGGGTTATCACACGGCACGCTTCCCGAGGTGAACATTGTCCCCCCTTTGCACGCTTCCCGAGGTAAAAGATCGGGTCCCCCTGCCGCACGCTTCGAGATGAACAAAGTGTCCCCCTGCCGCACGCTTCCCGAGATGAGCGATCCTCCCCCAATGCACGCTTCCCGAGGCAAAAAAGATCGGTCCCCCTGCTCGGCACGCTTCCCGAGGTGAACAGTGTCCCCCTTGCATGCTTTCGAGGCAAAAAAGATCGAGTCCCCCCTGCTCGGCACGCTTCTCAAGATGAACAGTGCCCCCTGCAAGACGCTTCCCGAGATGAGCGACCCCTTATGCACGCTTCTTGAGGCAAAAGTTCGGGTCCCCCTGCTCAGACGCTTCCGAGATGAACAAAGTGTCCCCTTGCACGCTTCCCGAGGCAAAAAAGATCGGGTCCCCCCCTGCTCGACACGCTTCTCGAGATGAACAGTGTCCCCCCCTGCATTGGTGCCCACTTGCAGCTCTCCCTCTTTTCCTTCTCAAGTTTGCTTTGTTGCATGGGAGCTAGGTGGCCTTGGTGGTTAGCTAACTTTAGCTTATTCTGCCATAGTCCTCATTATGCATATCCTTACTTCCTTTACCAATGTTAGTATCGACTTTGTCCTATACTCAACCTGCTTGCATGCTTCTTGAGGCAAAAAGATCGGGTGTCCCTCTGACGGCACGCTTCCTGAGGCAAAGAATGGGTGTCCCTGTCGGCATGCTTCCCGAGATGAATAATATCCTCCCTTTACATGCTTATCGAGGCAGCAATTATGTCCCCCTCGGCACGCTTCCTGAGGCAAAATTGGGTGCCCCTTGTTGGCACGCTTCCCGAGATAAGACTATGTCCCCCTAGCATCACGCTTCCCGAGGCAAGACTGGGGTGCCCCTTACTGGCTAATTTCCGGAGGTGAACAGTGTCCTCCCTCTTACACGCTTATCGAGGCAAAAGATCGTGTGCCCCTCCCTGGCGTCACGCTTTTCGAGGCAAAATCGGGTGCCCCCCTACCTGCACGTTTTTCGAGGTGAACAATGTCCCCTCCTACACGACTCCCGAGGAAGGTCGTGGTGCCCCTGCTTGCACGCTTCCCGAGGCAAAAAAAGATCGGGTGCCCCCATGCTAATACGCTTCTGAAGGCAAAAGATCAGGTGCCCCCTTGCCCGCATGCTTCCTGAGATGAACAGCATTCTCCCCCTGCATACTTCTTGAGGCAATGATTGGGTCCCCCCGACATGCATCTTGGCAAAATCGTGCCCTCATCTCCAAAGATGCTTCCCGAGGTGACCACTACCCTCCTCGCGGTGACGCTTCCCAAGGCAAAAATAGTGTCCCCTTGCGCGTTCCCCCGAGGCTAAGATCGAGTGCTCCCTTGCCTACACGCTTCCCAAGGCAAGATATGGCCCCCTGGCAAGTTTTTCGAGATGAACAGTGTCCTCCCACCTATCCCTGCGCACTTCTCGAGGCAAAGATTAGGTGCTCCCCCTGCCTGCACGCAAGAATCCTCCTTTGTTACGCAAGCCAACTTCTTGTTCAACCAAACAGTCCCCCCATACAATCCCCCTATACTTCCTTGGATAAAAACAATGCTCCCTTTAAATGTTGTAACCGTCCACGTCATCGATATGTGCAAAACCCAGCGACCCCATAGCACGCTTCCTAGGATAGAACAATGCCCCCTTTTAAGGATATCTTCAAACATCGTGACCATCCATCTTCATGTTCTTATAGGAATGCTATCCGACAGTCAACAAGAAGATCCACATCACTAATCCGCGAGAAACTAAAATAGTCAATAAGAGTTTGGGATTTGGGGTTTGGGATTTAGGGTCTAAGGCTTAGGGGTTAGGGTTTAGGGTTTAGGGGTTAGGGGTTAGGGGTTTAGGGTTGTAGGGTTTTAGGGTTTAGGGTTTAGGATCTAGGGTTGAGGGTTTAGGGTTTAGGGCTAGGGCTAGGGCTTAGGGCTTAGGGGTTAGGGGTTAGGGGTTAGGGTTTTAGGGTTTAGGGTTTAGGGTTTAGGGTGGTTTAGGGTTTAGGGTTTAGGGGTTTAGGGTTGTAGGGTTGTAGGGTTTAGGGTTTAGGATCTAGGGTTGAGGGTTTAGGGTTTAGGATTTAGGATTTAGGGCTTAGGGGTTAGGGCTTAGGGTTTAGGGTTTAGGGTTTTAGGGTGGTTTAGGGTTTAGGGCTAGGGCTAGGGCTAGGGTTTAGGGTTTGGGGTTTGGGGTTTAGGGTTAGGGTTTAGGGTTTAGGGTTTAGGGTTTTTAGGGTTTAGGGTTTAGGGTTTGGGTTTTTAGGGTTTGGGTTTTTAGGGTTTTAGGGTTTTTAGGGTTTAGGGGTTAGGGTTTTAGGGTTTTAGGGTTTAGGGTTTAGGGTTTAGGGTTTAGGGTTTAGGGTTTAGGGTTGAGGGTGGTTGAGGGTTTAGGGTTGAGGGTTTAGGGTTTAGGGTTTTAGGGTTTAGGGTCTAGGGTTTAGGGTTTAGGGTTTGGGTTTTAGAAATTTCCGATTTTTTGTTCAGAAATTTTCGGTTGAGGGCTCAGAGATCGCCGGCTGACGGTGAATAGTGACGTCGCCTGAAAAATGGTCCGTTTTTCGTCGCGTCTCCCCCCCTGATTTAGGGGTCGCAATTTTCGATTTGCGTGCCACAATATTTCGTCCGATTTACTGTTCATCCCCCAATGTTACTGTTCACCGCACATCGGTCGTCCGTGTTACTGTTCACCGCATGCCGGCCGGCGGGTTACTGTTACGGGCACGCTTCCCGAGGTGAACATTGTCCCCCCTTTGCACGCTTCCCGAGGTAAAAGATCGGGTCCCCCTGCTCGGCACGCTTCTCGAGATGAACAGTGTCCCCCTGCAGACGCTTCTCGAGATGAGCGGTCCCTCCCCCAATGCACGCTTCCCGAGGCAAAAGATCGGTCCCTTTCTCGTACGCTTCCGAGGTGAACAAAGGTCCCCTTGCATGCTTTCGAGGCAAAAAGATCGAGTCCCCGCCGCGCACGCTTCTCAAGATGAACAGTGCCCCGCTTAAGACGCTTCCCGAGATGAGCAACTCTTATGCACGCTTCTTGAGGCAAAAGTTCGGTCCCCGCTTCGCACGCTTCCCGAGATGAACAGTGTCCCCCCCTTGCACGCTTCCCGAGGCAAAAAAGATCGGGTCCCCCCCCTGCTCGACACGCTTCTCGAGATGAACAGTGTCCCCCCCTGCATTGGTGCCCACTTGCTGCTCTCCCTCTTTTCCTTCTCAAGTTTGCTTTGTTGCATGGGAGCTAGGTGGCCTTGGTGGTTAGCTAACTTTAGCTTATTCTGCCATAGTCCTCATTATGCATATCCTTACTTCCTTTACCAATGTTAGTATCGACTTTGTCCTATACTCAACCTGCTTGCATGCTTCTTGAGGCAAAAAGATCGGGTGTCCCTCTGTCGGCACGCTTCCTGAGGCAAAGAATGGGTGTCCCTGTCGGCATGCTTCCCGAGATGAATAATATCCTCCCTTTACATGCTTATCGAGGCAGCAATTATGTCCCCCTCGGCACGCTTCCTGAGGCAAAATTGGGTGCCCCTTGTTGGCACGCTTCCCGAGATAAGACTATGTCCCCCTAGCATCACGCTTCCCGAGGCAAGACCGGGGTGCCCCATCACACTAATTTCCGGAGGTGAACAGTGTCCTCCCTCTTACACGCTTATCGAGGCAAAAGATCGTGTGCCCCTCCCTGGCGTCACGCTTTTCGAGGCAAAAACGGGTGCCCCCCTACCTGCACGTTTTTCGAGGTGAACAATGTCCCCTCCTACACGACTCCCGAGGAAGGTCGTGGTGCCCCTGCTTGCACGCTTCCCGAGGCAAAAAAAGATCGGGTGCCCCCATGCTAATACGCTCAAGGCAAAGATCAGTGCCCCCTGCCCGCATGCTTCCCTCGAGATGAACACAGCATTCTCCCCCTGCATACTTCTTGAGGCAATGATTGGGTCCCCCCGACATGCATCTTGCGGCAAAATCGGGTGCCCCCTATCGGCATGCTTCCTGAGGTGACCACTACCCTCCCTGCACGCTTCCCAAGGCAAAAATAGTGTCCCCTTGCGCGTTCCCCCGAGGCTAAGATCGAGTGCTCCCTTGCCTACACGCTTCCCAAGGCAAGATATGGCCCCCTGGCAAGTTTTTCGAGATGAACAGTGTCCTCCCACCTATCCCTGCGCACTTCTCGAGGCAAAGATTAGGTGCTCCCCCTGCCTGCACGCAAGAATCCTCCTTTGTTACGCAAGCCAACTTCTTGTTCAACCAAACAGTCCCCCCATACAATCCCCCTATACTTCCTTGGATAAAAACAATGCTCCCTTTAAATGTTGTAACCGTCCACGTCATCGATATGTGCAAAACCCAGCGACCCCATAGCACGCTTCCTAGGATAGAACAATGCCCCCTTTTAAGGATATCTTCAAACATCGTGACCATCCATCTTCATGTTCTTATAGGAATGCTATCCGACACCAACAAGAAGATCCACATCACTAATCCATGAGAAACTAAAAATAGTCAATAAGAGTTTGGGATTTGGGGTTTGGGATTTAGGGTCTAAGGCTTAGGGTTAGGGTTTAGGTTTAGGGGTTAGGTTAGGGGTTTAGGGTTGTAGGGTTTTAGGTTTAGGGTTTAGGATCTAGGGTCGTAGGGTTTAGGTTTAGGGCTAGGGCTAGGCTTAGGCTTAGGGGTTAGGGGTTAGGGGTTAGGGTTTTAGGGTTTAGGGTTTAGGTTTAGGGTGGTTTAGGGTTTAGGGTTTAGGGGTTTAGGTTGTAGGGTTGTAGGGTTTAGGGTTTAGGATCTAGGGTTGAGGGTTTAGGGTTTAGGATTTAGGATTTAGGGCTTAGGTTAGGGCTTAGGTTTAGGGTTTAGGGTTTTAGGGTGGTTTAGGGTTTAGGGCTAGGGCTAGGGCTAGGGTTTAGGGTTTGGGGTTTGGGGTTTAGGGTTAGGGTTTAGGGTTTAGGTTTAGGGTTTTTAGGGTTTAGAGTTTAGGGTTTGGGTTTTTAGGGTTTGGGTTTTTAGGGTTTTAGGGTTTTTAGGGTTTAGGGGTTAGGGTTTTAGGGTTTTAGGGTTTAGGGTTTAGGGTTTAGGGTTTAGGGTTTAGGGTTTAGGGTTGAGGGTGGTTGAGGGTTTAGGGTTGAGGGTTTAGGGTTTAGGGTTTTAGGGTTTAGGGTCTAGGGTTTAGGGTTTAGGGTTTGGGTTTTAGAAATTTCCGATTTTTTGTTCAGAAATTTTCGGTTGAGGGCTCAGAGATCGCCGGCTGACGGTGAATAGTGACGTCGCCTGAAAAATGGTCCGTTTTTCGGCGCGTCTCCCCCCCTGATTTAGGGGTCGCAATTTTCGATTTGCGTGCCACAATATTTCGTCCGATTTACTGTTCATCCCCCAATGTTACTGTTCACCGCACATCGGTCGTCCGTGTTACTGTTCACCGCATGCCGGCCGGCGGGTTATCAGCATGCACGCTTCCCGAGGTGAACATTGTCCCCCCTTTGCACGCTTCCCGAGGTAAAAGATCGGGTCCCCCTGCTCGGCACGCTTCTCGAGATGAACAGTGTCCCCCCCTACCGCAAGACGCTTTCCCGAGATGAGCGATCCTCTCCCCAATGCACGCTTACCGAGGCAAAAAGATCGGCCCCTCGCTTCAGACGCTTTCCCGAGGTGAACAAATGGTCCCCTTGCATGCTTTCGAGGCAAAAGATCGAGTCCCCCGCCGCAGACGCTTCTCAAGATGAACAAGGTTCCCCCGCTTCAAGAGACGCTTTCCGAGAGATGAGCACTCTTATGCACGCTTCGAGGCAAAGTTCGGTCCCCCGCTCGCGACGCTTCCCGAGATGAACAAAGGTCCCCCCTTGCACGCTTCCCGAGGCAAAAAGATCGGGTCCCCCCGCCGACACGCTTCGAGATGAACAGTTGTCCCCCTCGCATTGGTGCCCACTTGTCGCTTCTCCTCTTTTCCTTCTCAAGTTTGCTTTGTTGCATGGGAGCTAGTGGCCTTGGTGGTTAGCTAACTTTAGCTTATTCTGCCATAGTCCTCATTATGCATATCCTTACTTCCTTTACCAATGTTAGTATCGACTTTGTCCTATACTCAACCTGCTTGCATGCTTCTTGAGGCAAAAAGATCGGGTGTCCCTCCGCGGCACGCCCCGAGGCAAAGAACGGGTGTCCCCGGGTCTGCATGCTTCCCGAGATGAATAATATCCTCCCTTTACATGCTTATCGAGGCAAAGCAATTATGTCCCCTCAGACGCTTCCCGAGGCAAAATTGGGTGCCCCTTTGTTGGCACGCCTTCCGAGATAAGACTATGTCCCCTAGCATCACGCTCCCGAGGCAAGACCTGGGTGCCCCATCGCTAATTTCCTGAGGTGAACAGTTGTCCTCCTCTTACACGCTTATCGAGGCAAAGATCGTGGTGCCCTCCTCAAGGGCCACGCCTGAGGCAAAATCTGGTGCCCCCTACTCAAGCACGCTTTTCGAGGTGAACAATGTCCTCCTACACGACTCCCGAGGAAGGTCGTGGTGCCCCCGCTTGCACGCCTCCCGAGGCAAAGACTCGGTGCCCCATGCTAACACGCTCAAGGCAAAGATCAAAGCCCTTTGCCCGTGATGCTTCCCGAGATGAACAAAGATTCTCCCTGGGCATACTTCTTGAGGCAATGATTGGGTCCTCCGACATGCATCTTGGCGGCAAAATCTGTGCCCCCTACTCCAAGATGCTTCCCCGAGGTGACCACTACTCCCTCCCTCGCACGCTTTCCAAGGCAAAAATATAGTGTCCCCTTTGGCGCTGCTCCCCCCGAGGCTAAGATCGAGTGCTCCCTTGCCTACACGCCTCCCAAGGCAAGATATGGCCCCTGGCAAGTTTTTCGAGATGAACAAAGGTCCTCCCACCTATCCCTCAAGGCACTTCTCGAGGCAAAGATTAGGTGCTCTCCCCTCGCACGCAAGAATCCTCCTTTGTTACGCAAGCCAACTTCTTGTTCAACTAAACAGCCCCCCATACAATCCCCTATACTTCCTGATAAAACAATGCTCCCTTTAAATGTTGTAAACTGGGCCCACGCCATCGAGTATGTGCAAAACCCAATGACCCCATAGCACGCTTCCTAGGATAGAACAATGCCCCCTTTAAGGATATCTTCAAACATCGTGACCATCCATCTTCATGTTCTTATAGGAATGCTATCCTGATAGTCAACAAGAAGATCCACATCACTAATCCAGAAACCAAAATAGTCAATAAGAGTTTGGGATTTGGGGTTTGGGATTTAGGGTCTAAGGCTTAGGGTTAGGGCTTAGGGTTTAGGGGTTGTGTTAGTGGTTTAGGGCTGTAGGGTTTTAGGTTTAGGGTTTAGGATCTAGGGTCGAGGTTTAGGTTTAGGGCTAGGCTAGTGGCTTAGGGCTTAGGGTTAGGTTAGGGTTAGGGCTCTTAGGTTTAGGTTTAGGGTTTAGGTGGTTTAGGTTTAGGTTTAGGGGTTTAGGTTGTAGGGTTGTAGGGTTTAGGTTTAGGATCTAGGGTCAGGGTTTAGGGTTTAGGATTTAGGATTTAGGCTTAGGGTTAGGCTAGGGTTTAGGGTTTAGGTTTTAGGTGGTTTAGGGTTTAGGCTAAAGGCTGCTAGGGCTGGGGGCTTAGGCTTTGGGGGCCTGGGGTTTAGGTTGGGTTTAGGGTTTAGTGGTTTAGGGTTTTTAGGTTTAGGGTTTAGGGTTTGGGTTTTTAGGGTTTGGGTTTTTAGGGTTTTAGGTTTTTAGGTTTAGGGGTTAGGGTTTTAGGTTTTAGGTTTAGGGTTTAGGTTTAGGGTTTAGGTTTAGGTTTAGGGTCGAGGGTGGCTGAGGGTTTAGGGTCGAGGGTTTAGGGTTTAGGGTTTTAGGTTTAGGGTCTAGGGTTTAGGGTTTAGGGTTTGGGTTTTAGAAATTTCCGATTTTTGTTCAAATTTTCTGCTGAGGGCCTCAGAGATCGCAATGACGGTGAATAGTGACGCCGCTGAAAATGGTCCGCTTTTTCGGCTCCCCTGATTAGTGGGTCGCAATTTTCGATTTATGTGCTACAATATTTCTGTCTGATGATTGCTCATCCCCAATGTTACTGCTCACCGCACATTTGTCAGTCTGTATTATCGCCACCGCATGCCGGCCAAGTTATTGCATGCACGCTTCCCGAGGTGAACATTGTCCTCTTTGCACGCTTCCTCGAGGTAAAAAAGATCGGTCCTCGCTAAGACGCTTCGAGATGAATAACAGTCTCCTCTAATGCACGCTTCTCGAGATGAGCAGTCCCTTCCCCAATGCACGCTTCCCGAGGCAAAAAGATCGGCCCTCTCGCTTCTAAGACGCTTCCCGAGGTGAACAAAGTGTCCCCTTGCATGCTTTCGAGGCAAAAAGATCGAGTCCCCCGCTTTCGCACGCTTCTCAAGATGAACAAGGCTCTTCTGCTTAAGACGCTTCCGAGATGAGCACTCTTATGCACGCTTCGAGGCAAAAGTTCGGTCCCCCGCTTCAGACGCTTCCGAGATGAACAGGTCCCCTTGCACGCCTTCCGAGGCAAAAGATCGGGTCCCCCGCTCGACACGCTTCGAGATGAACAATGGTCCCCCTCGCATTGGTGCCCACTTGCTGCTCTCCCTCTTTTCCTTCTCAAGTTTGCTTTGTTGCATGGGAGCTAGGTGGCCTTGGTGGTTAGCTAACTTTAGCTTATTCTGCCATAGTCCTCATTATGCATATCCTTACTTCCTTTACCAATGTTAGTATCGACTTTGTCCTATACTCAACCTGCTTGCATGCTTCTTGAGGCAACAAGATCGGGTGTCCCTCTGTCGGCACGCTTCCTGAGGCAAAGAATGGGTGTCCCTGTCGGCATGCTTCCCGAGATGAATAATATCCTCCCTTTACATGCTTATCGAGGCAGCAATTATGTCCCCTAAGACGCTTTCCCCGAGGCAAAATTGGGTGCCCCTTGTTGGCACGCTTCCCGAGATAAGACTATGCCCCCCTAGCATCACGCTTCTCGAGGCAAGACCGTATGCCTCCATCACACTCCGAGGTGAACAAAGGTCCTCCTCTACACGCTTATCGAGTGCAAAAGATCGTGCCCTCCCTCCCCCTCAAGCGCCACGCTTTTCGAGGCAAAATCGGGTGCCCCCCTACCTGCACGTTTTTCGAGGTGAACAATGTCCCCTCCTACACGACTCCCGAGGAAGGTCGTGGTGCCCCTGCTTGCACGCTTCCCGAGGCAAAAAAAGATCGGGTGCCCCCATGCTAATACGCTCAAGGCAAAGATCAGCCCCTTGCCCGCATGCTTCCCCGAGATGAACAAAGATTCTCCCCTCGCATACTTCTTGAGGCAATGATCGTCCCCGACATGCATCTTGCGGCAAAATCCGTGCCCCTATCTAGCATGCTTCCCGAGGTGACCACTACCCTCCCCGCACGCTCCCAAGGCAAAAATAGGTCCCCTCGCGCTGCCTCCCCGAGGCTAAGATCGAGTGCTCCCTTGCCTACACGCTTCCCAAGGCAAGATATGGCCCCCTGGCAAGTTTTTCGAGATGAACAAGGTCCTCCCACCTATCCCTCAAGCACTTCTCGAGGCAAAGATTAGGTGCTCCCCGTCAGACGCAAAGAATCCTCCTTTGTTACGCAAGCCAACTTCTTGTTCAACCAAACAGTCCCCCATACAATCCTCTATACTTCCTTGATAAAAACAATGCTCCCTTTAAATGTTGTAAACTGGCCCATCGCTATCGATATGTGCAAAACCCAAATGACCCCATAGCACGCTCTCCTAGGATAGAACAATGCCCCTTTTAAGGATATCTTCAAACATCGTGGACCATCCATCTTCATGTTCTTATAGGAATGCTATCCGACAGTCAACAAGAAGATCCACATCACTAATCCGCGAGAAACTAAAATAGTCAATAAGAGTTTGGGATTTGGGGTTTGGGATTTAGGGTCTAAGGCTTAGGGGTTAGGGTTTAGGGTTTAGGGTTAAGTTAGGTTTAGGGTTGTAGGGTTTTAGGTTTAGGTTTAGGATCTAGGGTCGAGGGTTTAGGGTTTAGGCTAGGCTAGGGCTTAGGCTTAGGGTTAAGGTTAGGTTAGGTTTAGGTTTAGGTTTAGGTTTAGGTGGTTTAGGTTTAGGTTTAGGGTTTAGGGTTGTAGGTTGTAGGGTTTAGGTTTAGGATCTAGGGTCGAGGGTTTAGGGTTTAGGATTTAGGATTTAGGGCTTAGGGTTAGGGCTTAGGGTTTAGGTTTAGGGTTTTAGGTGGTTTAGGTTTAGGGCTAGGGGCTAGGGCTAGGGTTTAGGTTTGGGGTTTGGGGTTTAGGTTAGGGTTTAGGTTTAGGTTTAGGGTTTTTAGGTTTAGGGTTTAGGGTTTGGGTTTTTAGGGTTTGGGTTTTTAGGTTTTAGGGTTTTTAGGGTTTAGGGTTAGGGTTTTAGGTTTTAGGGTTTAGGTTTAGGGTTTAGGTTTAGGGTTTAGGGTTTAGGGTCGAGGTGGTTGAGGGTTTAGGGTCGAGGGTTTAGGGTTTAGGGTTTTAGGTTTAGGGTCTAGGGTTTAGGTTTAGGGTTTGGGTTTTAGAAATTTCCGATTTTGTCTCGTAATTTTCGGCTGAGGGCTCAGAGATCGCCGGCTGACGGTGAATAGTGACGCCGCCCAAAATGGTCCGCTGCCTCTTCCTCGGGATTTAGGGGGTCGCACTTTCATTTATAGCCACAATATTTCGTCTGATGCATCGCTTCATCCCCATCGTTACTGCTTCACCGACATCGGCCGTCTGTGTTATCGTTTCACCGCATGTCACGGCTGGTTATCACGCATGCACGCTCCCGAGGTGAACATTGTCCCCTTTGCACGCTTCCCGAGGTAAAAGATCGGGTCCCCGCCAAGCACGCTTCTCGAGATTGAATAGCTGTCCCCCACCGCACGCTTCCCGAGATGAGCAGTCCCTCTCCCAATGCACGCCCCGAGGCAAAAGATCGGCCCTCTCGCTTTCAAGACGCTTCCCGAGGTGAACAGTTGTCCCCTTGCATGCTTTCGAGGCAAAAGATCGAGTCCCTCTCGCCAAGCACGCTTCTCAAGATGAACAGTGCCCTCCGCAAGACGCTTTCCCGAGATGAGCAGCTCTTATGCACGCTTTCGAGGCAAAGTTCGTCCCCTCGCCGGCAGACGCTCCCGAGATGAACAAAGGTCCCCCTTGCACGCCTTCCCGAGGCAAAGATCGGTCCCCCCGCCGACACGCTTCTCGAGATGAACAGTGTCCCCTCGCATTGGTGCCCACTTGTCGCTTCCCTCTTTTCCTTCTCAAGTTTGCTTTGTTGCATGGGAGCTAGGTGGCCTTGGTGGTTAGCTAACTTTAGCTTATTCTCCCGCCATAGTCCTCATTATGCATATCCTTACTTCCTTTACCAATGTTAGTATCGACTTTGTCCTATACTCAACTCCGCTTGCATGCTTCGAGGCAAAGATCGGGTGTCCCTCCGTCGCACGCTTCCCCGAGGCAAAGAATGGGTGTCCCCGCCGGCATGCTTCCCGAGATGAATAATATCCTCCCTTTACATGCTTATCGAGGCAAAGAATTATGTCCCCTCGCACGCTTCCCGAGGCAAAATTGGGTGCCCCTTGTTGGCACGCTCCGAGATAAGACTATGTCCCCTAGCATCACGCTCCCGAGGCAAGACTGGGTGCCTCATCAAGCACTTTCCGAGGTGAACAAAGGTCCTCCCTCTTACACGCTATCGAGGCAAAAGATCGTGTGCCCTCCCTGGCGCCACGCTGAGGCAAAATCGGTGCCCCCACCGCACGCTTTTCGAGGTGAACAATGTCCCTCCTACACGACTCCCGAGGAAGGTCGTGGTGCCCCCGCTTGCACGCATTTCCCGAGGCAAAAAGATCGGGTGCCCCCATGCTAATACGCTCAAGGCAAAAGATCGTGCCCCCTTGCCCGCAGAAGCTTCCCGAGATGAACAAAGATTCTCCCCTGGCATACTTCTTTGAGGCAATGATCAGTCCTCCGACATGCATCTTGGCGGCAAAATCGGTGCCCCTATCTAAGATGCTTCCCCGAGGTGACCACTACCCTCCCCGCACGCTTCCCAAGGCAAAAATAGTGTCCCCTGCTGCTCCCCGAGGCTAAGATCGAGTGCTCCCTTGCCTACACGCCTCCCAAGGCAAGATATGGCCCCTGGCAAGTTTTTCGAGATGAACAAAGGTCCTCCCACCTATCCTCGCACTTCTCGAGGCAAAGATTAGGTGCTCCCCGCGCGCACGCAAGAATCCTCCTTTGTTACGCAAGCCAACTTCTTTGTTCAACCAAAACAAATCTCTCATACAATCCCCTATACTTCCTTGGATAAAAACAATGCTCCCTTTAAATGTTGTAACCGCCCACGCCATCGATATGTGCAAAACTCCAATGACCCCATAGCACGCTCCTAGGATAGAACAATGCCCCCTTTAAGGATATCTTCAAACATCGTGACCATCCATCTTCATGTTCTTATAGAATGCTATCCGACACCAACAAGAAGATCCACATCACTAATCCGCGAGAAACTAAAATAGTCAATAAGAGTTTGTGGTTTAGGGGTTTGGGATTTAGGGTCTAAGGCTTAGGGTTAGGGTTTAGGGTTTAGGTTAGTTAGGGGTTTAGGGTTGTAGGGTTTTAGGTTTAGGTTTAGGATCTAGGTCGAGGGTTTAGGTTTAGGCTAGGCTAGGGCTTAGGCTTAGGTTAAAGTTAGGTTAGGGTTTTAGGTTTAGGTTTAGGGTTTAGGTGGTTTAGGTTTAGGTTTAGGGGTTTAGGTTGTAGGTTGTAGGGCTTAGGGTTTAGGATCTAGGGTCGAGGGTTTAGGTTTAGGATTTAGGATTTAGGGCTTAGGGTTAGGCTTAGGTTTAGGGTTTAGGTTTTAGGTGGTTTAGGTTTAGGCTAGGCTAGGCTAGGGTTTAGGTTTGGGGTTTGGGGTTTAGGTTAGGTTTAGGGTTTAGGGTTTAGGGTTTTTAGGTTTAGGTTTAGGGTTTGGGCTTTTAGGTTTGGGTTTTTAGGTTTTAGGTTTTTAGGGTTTAGGGTTAGGGTTTTAGGTTTTAGGTTTAGGTTTAGGTTTAGGGTTTAGGGTTTAGGGTTTAGGGTCGAGGTGGTTGAGGGTTTAGGGTCGAGGGTTTAGGTTTAGGGTTTTAGGTTTAGGTCTAGGTTTAGGGTTTAGGGTTTGGGTTTTAGAAATTTCCATTTTTGTCTGGGAATTTTGGCTGAGGGCTCGAGATCGCGGTACGACGGTGAATAGTGACGCCGCTCAAAATGGTCCGCTTTTTCGCTGCCTCGATTTAGGGGACGCAATTTTCGATTTGCGTGCCACAATATTTCGTCCGATTTACTGTTCATCCCACAATGTTACTGTTCACCGCACATCAGTCGTCCGTGTTACTGTTCACCGCATGCCGGCCGGCGGTTATCAGCATGCACGCTTCCCGAGGTGAACATTGTCCCCCCTTTGCACGCTTCCCGAGGTAAAAGATCGGGTCCCCCTGCTCGGCACGCTTCTCGAGATGAACAGTGTCCCCCCCTACCGGCACGCTTCCTGAGATGAGCAGTCCTCCCCTCCAATGCACGCTTCCCGAGGCAAAAAGATCGGCCCCTCGCCGCACGCTTCCCGAGGTGAACAAAGGTCCCCTTGCATGCTTTCGAGGCAAAGATCGAGTCCCCCGCCGCACGCTTCAAGATGAACAGTGCCCCCGCAAGACGCTTCCCGAGATGAGCACTCTTATGCACGCTTTCTTGAGGCAAAGTTCGGTCCTCTCGCCGCACGCTCCCCGAGATGAACAAATGGTCCCCCTTGCACGCTTCCCGAGGCAAAGATCGGTCCCCCGCCGACACGCTTCTCGAGATGAACAAAGTTGTCCCCCTCGCATTGGTGCCCACTTGTCGCTTCTCCTCTTTTCCTTCTCAAGTTTGCTTTGTTGCATGGGAGCTAGGTGGCCTTGGTGGTTAGCTAACTTTAGCTTATTCTGCCATAGTCCTCATTATGCATATCCTTACTTCCTTTACCAATGTTAGTATCGACTTTGTCCTATACTCAACCTGCTTGCATGCTTCGAGGCAAAAGATCGGGTGTCCCTCCTGGCTTCAAGACGCTCTCGAGGCAAAGAATGGGTGTCCCCGCCGGCATGCTTCCCGAGATGAATAATATCCTCCCTTTACATGCTTATCGAGGCAAAGAATTATGTCCCCCTGCACGCTCCTCGAGGCAAAATTGGGTGCCCTTTGTTGGCACGCTTCCCGAGATAAGACTATGTCCCCCTAGCATCACGCTCCCCGAGGCAAGACTGGGTGCCCCATCAAGCACTTCCGAGGTGAACAGGTCCTCCTCTTACACGCTTTATCGAGGCAAAAGATCGTAGGCCCTCCCTCAAGCGCCACGCTGAGGCAAAATCGGGTGCCCCCTACCGCACGCTTTTCGAGGTGAACAATGTCCCTCCTACACGACTCCCGAGGAAGGTCGTGGTGCCCTCGCTTGCACGCCTTCCCGAGGCAAAAAGATCGGTGCCCCCATGCTAATACGCTCAAGGCAAAAGATCGCTGCCCCTTGCCCGCATGCTTCCGAGATGAACAAAGATTCTCCCCGCATACTTCTTGAGGCAATGATCGGGTCCTCCGACATGCATCTTGCGGCAAAATCGGGTGCCCCTATCGGCATGCTTCCCCGAGGTGACCACTACCCTCCTCGCACGCTTCCCAAGGCAAAAATAGTGTCCCCTCGCTGCTCCCCGAGGCTAAGATCGAGTGCTCCCTTGCCTACACGCCTCCAAGGCAAGATATGGCCCCTGGCAAGTTTTTCGAGATGAACAGTGTCCTCCCACCTATCCCCTCGCACTTCTCGAGGCAAAGATTAGGTGCTCCTCCGCTCGCACGCAAGAATCCTCCTTTGTTACGCAAGCCAACTTCTTGTTCAACCAAACAATTCCCATACAATCCCCTATACTTCCTTGGATAAAAACAATGCTCCCTTTAAATGTTGTAACCGCCCACGCTATCGATATGTGCAAAACCAACACCCCATAGCACGCTCCTAGGATAGAACAATGCCCCTTTTAAGGATATCTTCAAACATCGTGACCATCCATCTTCATGTTCTTATAGGAATGCTATCCGACAACAACAAGAAGATCCACATCACTAATCCAAGTAGAAACTAAAATAGTCAATAAGAGTTTGGGATTTGGGGTTTGGGATTTAGGTCTAAGGCTTAGGGTTAGGGTTTAGGTTTAGGGTTAGGTTAGGGTTTAGGGTTGTAGGTTTTAGGTTTAGGGTTTAGGATCTGTGGTCGAGGGTTTAGGGTTTAGGCTAGGCTAGGCTTAGGCTTAGGGTTGTGGTTAGGGTTAGGGTTTTGTGGTTTAGGTTTAGGGTTTAGGTGGTTTAGGTTTAGGTTTAGGGTTTAGGTTGTAGGTTGTAGGGTTTAGGTTTAGGATCTAGGTCGAGGGTTTAGGTTTAGGATTTAGGATTTAGGGCTTAGGTTAGGGCTTAGGTTTAGGGTTTAGGGTTTTAGGTGGTTTAGGTTTAGGCTAGCTAGGCTAGGTTTAGGTTTGGGGTTTGGGGTTTAGGTTAGGTTTAGGTTTAGGTTTAGGTTTTAGGTTTAGGTTTAGGGTTTGGGTTTTTAGGGTTTGGGTTTTTAGGTTTTAGGTTTTTAGGTTTAGGTTAGGGTTTTAGGTTTTAGGGTTTAGGTTTAGGGTTTAGGTTTAGGTTTAGGGTTTAGGGTTAGGTCGAGGTGGCTGAGGGTTTAGGGTCGAGGGTTTAGGGTTTAGGGTTTTAGGTTTAGGGTCTAGGTTTAGGTTTAGGGTTTGGGTTTTAGAAATTTCCGATTTTTTGTTCAGAATTTTCATTGAGGGCTCGTAGATCGCCGCCGACGGTGACAGTGACGCCTCAAAATGGTCCGCTGCCACTGATTTAGGGTCGCACTTTTCATTTCGTGCTACAATATTTCGTCCGATGATCGCTCATCCCCAATGTTACCGTTTCACCGCACATCGGCCGTCTGTGTTATCGTTTCACCGCATGCCGGGCCGGGCGGGTTATCAAGCATGCACGCTTCGAGGTGAACATTGTCCCCTTTGCACGCTTCCCGAGGTAAAAGATCGGGTCCCTCGCCGACGCTTCTCGAGATGAATAGGTCCCCTCTTACCGCACGCTTCTCGAGATGAGCAGCCTCCCCCCAATGCACGCTTCCCGAGGCAAAAGATCGGCCTCTCGCTGCACGCTTCCCGAGGTGAACAGGTCCCCTTGCATGCTTTCGAGGCAAAAAGATCGAGTCCTCGCCGCAAGACGCTTCAAGATGAACAAGGCCCCCGCTTCAAGACGCTCTCCGAGATGAGCACTCTTATGCACGCTTCGAGGCAAAAGTTCGGTCCTCTCGCCAAGACGCTTTCCCGAGATGAACAAGGTCCCCCTTGCACGCTTCCCGAGGCAAAAAGATCGGGTCCCCCCGCCGACACGCTTCTCGAGATGAACAAAGTTGTCCCCTCGCATTGGTGCCCACTTGTCGCTTCCTCCTCTTTTCCTTCTCAAGTTTGCTTTGTTGCATGGGAGCTAGGTGGCCTTGGTGGTTAGCTAACTTTAGCTTATTCTGCCATAGTCCTCATTATGCATATCCTTACTTCCTTTACCAATGTTAGTATCGACTTTGTCCTATACTCAACCTGCTTGCATGCTTCTTGAGGCAAAAAGATCGGTGTCCTCTCCGTCAAGACGCTTCCCGAGGCAAAGAATGGGTGTCCCTGGCTGCATGCTTCCCGAGATGAATAATATCCTCCCTTTACATGCTTATCGAGGCAAAGAATTATGTCCCCCACGGCACGCTTCCTGAGGCAAAATTGGGTGCCCCTTGTTGGCACGCTTCCCGAGATAAGACTATGTCGCCCTAGCATCACGCTGCCCGAGGCAAGACCTGGGTGCCCCATCAAGCTAATTTCCTGAGGTGAACAAAGGTCCTCCTCTTACACGCTTATCGAGGCAAAAGATCGTGGTGCCCTCCCTCAAGGCCACGCTGAGGCAAAATCGGTGCCCCCTACTCGCACGCTTTTCGAGGTGAACAATGTCCCTCCTACACGACTCCCGAGGAAGGTCGTGGTGCCCCGCTTGCACGCTTCCCGAGGCAAAAGATCGGGTGCCCCATGCTAATACGCTCAAGGCAAAAGATCAGTGCCCTTGCCCGCATGCTTCCCGAGATGAACAAAGATTCTCCCCTGATACTTCTTGAGGCAATGATTGGGTCCTCCGACATGCATCTTGCGGCAAAATCGTGCCCCTATCGGCATGCTTCCCCGAGGGTGACCACTACCCTCCTCGCACGCTCCCAAGGCAAAAATAGTGTCCCCTGCGCTGCTCCCCGAGGCTAAGATCGAGTGCTCCCTTGCCTACACGCTCCCAAGGCAAGATATGGCCCCTGGCAAGTTTTTCGAGATGAACAAGGTCCTCC
Organism: Pterocarpus macrocarpus; assembly: GCA_031439585.1. Taxonomy (NCBI): domain Eukaryota; kingdom Viridiplantae; phylum Streptophyta; class Magnoliopsida; order Fabales; family Fabaceae; genus Pterocarpus; species Pterocarpus macrocarpus. The sequence continues at coordinate 51,017 of JAVHNN010000380.1, forward strand.
CACCTATCCCCTCGCACTTCTCGAGGCAAAGATTAGGTGCTCCCCGCCGCACGCAAGAATCCTCCTTTGTTACGCAAGCCAACTTCTTGTTCAACCAAACAGTCCCCCATACAATCCCCTATACTTCCTTGGATAAAAACAATGCTCCCTTTAAATGTTGTAACCGGCCCACGCCATCGATATGTGCAAACCCAAATGACCCCATAGCACGCTTCCTAGGATAGAACAATGCCCCTTTTAAGGATATCTTCAAACATCGTGACCATCCATCTTCATGTTCTTATAGGAATGCTATCCGACACCAACAAGAAGATCCACATCACTAATCCTAGAAACTAAAATAGTCAATAAGAGTTTGGGATTTGGGGTTTGGGATTTAGGGTCTAAGGCTTAGGGTTAGTGGTTTAGGTTTAGGTTGTGGGTTAGGTTTAGGGTTGTAGGGTTTTAGGTTTAGGGTTTAGGATCTAGGGTTGAGGGTTTAGGTTTAGGCTAGGGCTAGGCTTAGGGCTTAGGGTTAGGGTTAGGTTAGGGTTTTAGGTTTAGGTTTAGGTTTAGGTGGTTTAGGTTTAGGTTTAGGGTTTAGGTTGTAGGTTGTAGGGTTTAGGGTTTAGGATCTAGGGTCGAGGGTTTAGGTTTAGGATTTAGGATTTAGGCTTAGGGTTAGGCTTAGGTTTAGGGTTTAGGTTTTAGGTGGTTTAGGTTTAGGCTAGGCTAGGCTAGGTTTAGGTTTGGGGTTTGGGGTTTAGGTTAGGGTTTAGGTTTAGGTTTAGGGTTTTTAGGCTTAGGTTTAGGGTTTGGGTTTTTAGGGTTTGGGTTTTTAGGGTTTTAGGGTTTTAGGGTTTAGGGTTTAGGGTTTTAGGGTTTTAGGGGTTTAGGGTTTAGGTTTAGGTTTAGGTTTAGGGTCGAGGTGGTTGAGGGTTTAGGGCCGAGGGTTTAGGTTTAGGGTTTTAGGTTTAGGGTCTAGGGTTTAGGGTTTAGGTTTGGGTTTTAGAAATTTCCGATTTTTGTTCGTAAATTTTCTGGCTGAGGGCTCGTAGATCGCCACGACGGTGACAAGTGACGCCGCTCAAAATGGTCCGCTTTTTCTGCCTCCCTCGATTTAGTGGGTCGCAATTTTCGATTTGCGTGCTACAATATTTCGTCCGATGCATCGTTTCATCCCCAATGTTACCGTTTCACCGCACATCGGCCGTCTGTGAGCATCGTTTCACCGTGATGCCGGGCCCAAGTGGTTATCAAGCATGCACGCTTCCCGAGGTGAACATTGTCCCCCCTTTGCACGCTTCCCGAGGTAAAAGATCGGGTCCCCCAAGACGCTTTCTCGAGATGAACAAAGTGTCCCCCCTACCGGCAAGACGCTTCGAGATGAGCAGCCTCCTCTCCCAATGCACGCTTCCCGAGGCAAAAGATCGGCCCCCCGCTTCAAGACGCTTCCCGAGGTGAACAAAGGTCCCCTTGCATGCTTTCGAGGCAAAGATCGAGTCCCCTCGCCGGCACGCTTCTCAAGATGAACAGCGTTCTCCCGTCTGCACGCTTTCCCGAGATGAGCAAATCTTATGCACGCTTCGAGGCAAAAGTTCGGTCCTCCCGCCGCACGCTTTCCCGAGATGAACAAAGGTCCCCCCTTGCACGCCCCGAGGCAAAAGATCGGTCCCCCCGCCGACACGCTTCTCGAGATGAACAAAGTGTCCCCTCGCATTGGTGCCCACTTGTCGCTTCTCCCTCTTTTCCTTCTCAAGTTTGCTTTGTTGCATGGGAGCTAGGTGGCCTTGGTGGTTAGCTAACTTTAGCTTATTCTGCCATAGTCCTCATTATGCATATCCTTACTTCCTTTACCAATGTTAGTATCGACTTTGTCCTATACTCAACCTGCTTGCATGCTTCTTGAGGCAAAAAGATCGGGTGTCCCTCTGTCGGCACGCTTCCTGAGGCAAAGAATGGGTGTCCCCGTCAGATGCTTCCCGAGATGAATAATATCCTCCCTTTACATGCTTATCGAGGCAAAGAATTATGTCCCCTGCACGCTTCCTGAGGCAAAATTGGGTGCCCCTTGTTGGCACGCTTCCCGAGATAAGACTATGTCCCCCTAGCATCACGCTTCCCGAGGCAAGACTGGGGTGCCCTCATCAAGCTACTTCCGAGGTGAACAAAGGTCCTCCCTCTTACACGCTTTATCGAGGCAAAAGATCGTGGTGCCCTCCTCAAGGCCACGCTGAGGCAAAATCGGGTGCCCCCCTACCTGCACGTTTTTCGAGGTGAACAATGTCCCCTCCTACACGACTCCCGAGGTAGGTCGTGGTGCCCCCGCTGCACGCTTCCCGAGGCAAAAAGATCGGGTGCCCCCATGCTAATACGCTCAAGGCAAAGATCAGTGCCCCTTGCCCGCATGCTTCCCGAGATGAACAAAGATTCTCCCCTGATACTTCGAGGCAATGATCGGGTCCTCCGACATGCATCTTGCGGCAAAATCGGTGCCCCCTATCTGCATGCTTCCCGAGGTGACCACTACCCTCCTCGCACGCTCCCAAGGCAAAAATAAGGTCCCCTTGGCGCTGCTCCCCGAGGCTAAGATCGAGTGCTCCCTTGCCTACACGCCTCCCAAGGCAAGATATGGCCCCTGGCAAGTTTTTCGAGATGAACAAAGTTGTCCTCCCACCTATCCCTCGCACTTCTCGAGGCAAAGATTAGGTGCTCCCCGCCGCACGCAAGAATCCTCCTTTGTTACGCAAGCCAACTTCTTGTTCAACCAAACAGCCTCCCATACAATCCCCTATACTTCCTTGGATAAAAACAATGCTCCCTTTAAATGTTGTAACCGCCCACGCCATCGATATGTGCAAAACCAATGACCCCATAGCACGCTTCCTAGGATAGAACAATGCCCCTTTTAAGGATATCTTCAAACATCGTGACCATCCATCTTCATGTTCTTATAGGAATGCTATCCGACACCAACAAGAAGATCCACATCACTAATCCGCGAGAAACTAAAATAGTCAATAAGAGTTTGGGATTTGGGGTTTGGGATTTAGGGTCTAAGGCTTAGGTTAGGTTTAGGTTTAGGTTAAAGTTGGGTTTAGGTTGTAGGTTTTAGGTTTAGGTTTAGGATCTAGGTCGAGGGTTTAGGTTTAGGCTAGGGCTAGGCTTAGGCTTAGGGTTAGGTTAGGTTAGGTTTTAGGTTTAGGTTTAGGTTTAGGTGGTTTAGGTTTAGGTTTAGGGTTTAGGTTGTAGGTTGTAGGGTTTAGGTTTAGGATCTAGGGTCGAGGGTTTAGGGTTTAGGATTTAGGATTTAGGCTTAGGTTAGGGCTTAGGTTTAGGGTTTAGGTTTTAGGTGGTTTAGGTTTAGGCTAGGCTAGGCTAGGTTTAGGTTTGGGGTTTGGGGTTTAGGTTAGGGTTTAGGTTTAGGGTTTAGGGTTTTTAGGGTTTAGGTTTAGGGTTTGGGTTTTTAGGGTTTGGGTTTTTAGGGTTTTAGGGTTTTTAGGGTTTAGGGTTTAGGGTTTAGGGTTTAGGGTTTAGGGTTTAGGGTTTAGGGTTTAGGGTTTAGGGTCGAGGTGGCTGAGGGTTTAGGGTCGAGGGTTTAGGTTTAGGGTTTTAGGGTTTAGGTCTAGGGTTTAGGGTTTAGGGTTTGGGTTTTAGAAATTTCCGATTTTTGTTCAGAATTTTCGCTGAGGGCTCGTAGATCGCGGCCGACGGTGAATAGTGACGCCGCTCAAAATGGTCCGCTTTTTCGCTGCCTCGATTTAGGGGTCGCAATTTTCGATTTGCGTGCCACAATATTTCGTCCGATTTACTGTTCATCCCCCAATGTTACTGTTCACCGCACGTCGGTCGTCTGTGTTACTGTTCACCGCATGCCGGCCGGCTGGTTATCAAGCATGCACGCTTCCCGAGGTGAACATTGTCCCCCCTTTGCACGCTTCCCGAGGTAAAAGATCGGGTCCCCCTGCTCGGCACGCTTCTCGAGATGAACAGTGTCCCCCCCTACCGGCACGCTTCCTGAGATGAGCGCCCTCCTCTCCAATGCACGCTTCCCGAGGCAAAAGATCGGCCCCTCGCTTCAAGACGCTTCCCGAGGTGAACAAAGGTCCCCTTGCATGCTTTCGAGGCAAAAAGATCGAGTCCTCTCGCCGCACGCTTCTCAAGATGAACAAGGTTCTCGCTTCAAGACGCTTCCCGAGATGAGCAAACTCTTATGCACGCTTCTTGAGGCAAAAGTTCTCCCCGCCAAGACGCTTCCCGAGGTGAACATCGTCCCCCTGCACGCTTCCCGAGGCAAAAAGATCGGGTCCCCCCGCCGACACGCTTCTCGAGATGAACAAAGGTCCCCCTCGCATTGGTGCCCACTTGTCGCTTCTCCTCTTTTCCTTCTCAAGTTTGCTTTGTTGCATGGGAGCTAGGTGGCCTTGGTGGTTAGCTAACTTTAGCTTATTCGCCATAGTCCTCATTATGCATATCCTTACTTCCTTTACCAATGTTAGTATCGACTTTGTCCTATACTCAACCTCGCTTGCATGCTTCGAGGCAAAAGATCGGTGTCCCTCCTGTCGGCACGCTCCCGAGGCAAAGAATGGGTGTCCCCGCTCGCATGCTTCCCGAGATGAATAATATCCTCCCTTTACATGCTTATCGAGGCAAAGAATTATGTCCCCTCAAGACGCTTCCCGAGGCAAAATTGGGTGCCCCTTGTTGGCACGCTCCCGAGATAAGACTATGTCCCCTAGCATCACGCTCCCGAGGCAAGACTGGGTGCCCCATCGCTAATTTCCTGAGGTGAACAAAGGTCCTCCTCTTACACGCTTATCGAGGCAAAGATCGTGGTGCCCTCCCTGGCGCCACGCTTTTCGAGGCAAAAATCGGGTGCCCCCTACCGCACGCTTTTCGAGGTGAACAATGTCCCTCCTACACGACTCCCGAGGAAGGTCGTGGTGCCCCGCTTGCACGCTTCCCGAGGCAAAAAGATCGGTGCCCCCATGCTAATACGCTCAAGGCAAAGATCGTGCCCCTGCCCGCATGCTTCCCGAGATGAACAAAGATTCTCCCCGCATACTTCTTGAGGCAATGATCGGGTCCTCCGACATGCATCTTGGCGGCAAAATCGTGCCCCTATCGGCATGCTTCCCGAGGTGACCACTACCCTCCCCGCACGCTCCCAAGGCAAAAATAGTGTCCTCGCTGCTCCCCGAGGCTAAGATCGAGTGCTCCCTTGCCTACACGCTTCCCAAGGCAAGATATGGCCCCCTGGCAAGTTTTACGAGATGAACAGGGTCCTCCCACCTATCCCCTCGCACTTCTCGAGGCAAAGATTAGGTGCTCCCCCTGCCTGCACGCAAGAATCCTCCTTTGTTACGCAAGCCAACTTCTTGTTCAACCAAACAAATTTCCCCCATACAATCCCCTATACTTCCTTGGATAAAAACAATGCTCCCTTTAAATGTTGTAACCGGCCCACGCCATCGATATGTGCAAAACCCAAATGACCCCATAGCACGCTTCCTAGGATAGAACAATGCCCCCTTTTAAGGATATCTTCAAACATCGTGACCATCCATCTTCATGTTCTTATAGGAATGCTATCCGACAGTCAACAAGAAGATCCACATCACTAATCCGCGAGAAACTAAAATAGTCAATAAGAGTTTGGGATTTGGGGTTTGGGATTTAGGGTCTAAGGCTTAGGGTTAGGTTTAGGTTTAGGGTTAGGTTAGGGTTTAGGGTTGTAGGGTTTTAGGTTTAGGTTTAGGATCTAGGGTCGAGGGTTTAGGTTTAGGCTAGGGCTAGGCTTAGGCTTAGGGTTAGGTTAGGGTTAGGTTTTAGGTTTAGGTTTAGGTTTAGGTGGTTTAGGTTTAGGTTTAGGGTTTAGGTTGTAGGTTGTAGGGTTTAGGTTTAGGATCTAGGGTCGAGGGTTTAGGGTTTAGGATTTAGGATTTAGGGCTTAGGGTTAGGGCTTAGGTTTAGGTTTAGGGTTTTAGGTGGTTTAGGTTTAGGCTAGGGCTAGGCTAGGGTTTAGGGTTTGGGGTTTGGGGTTTAGGTTAGGTTTAGGTTTAGGTTTAGGTTTTTAGGTTTAGGGTTTAGGTTTGGGTTTTTAGGGTTTGGGTTTTTAGGGTTTTAGGTTTTTAGGTTTAGGGTTAGGTTTTAGGTTTTAGGTTTAGGTTTAGGTTTAGGTTTAGGTTTAGGTTTAGGGTCGAGGTGGTTGAGGGTTTAGGGTCGAGGGTTTAGGGTTTAGGTTTTAGGTTTAGGGTCTAGGGTTTAGGTTTAGGGTTTGGGTTTTAGAAATTTCCGATTTTTGTTCAGAAATTTTGGCTGAGGGCTCGTAGATCGCTGGCCGACGGTGAATAGTGACGCCGCTCAAAATGGTCCGCTTTTTGCCTCTCGATTTAGGGTCGCAATTTTCGATTTGCGTGCTACAATATTTCGTCCGATGATCGCTCATCCCCCAATGTTACTGTTCACCGCACATCGGTCGTCCGTGTTACTGTTCACCGCATGCCGGCCGGCGGGTTACTGTTCACGGGCACGCTTCCCGAGGTGAACATTGTCGCCCCTTTGCACGCTTCCCGAGGCAAAAGATCGGGTCCCCCCTGCTCGGCACGCTTCCCGAGATGAACAGGTCCCCCACCGCACGCTTCCCCGAGATGAGCAGCCCTCCTCCCAATGCACGCTTCCCGAGGCAAAAGATCGGCCCCCGCTTCAAGCACGCTTCCCGAGGTGAACAAAGGTCCCCTTGCATGCTTTCGAGGCAAAAAGATCGAAGTCCCCCGCCAAGACGCTTCAAGATGAACAAGGCTCTCTCGCAAGACGCTTTCCCGAGATGAGCAAACTTCTTATGCACGCTTCGAGGCAAAAGTTCGGTCCCTCGCCGCACGCTTCCCGAGATGAACAAAGGTCCCCCTGCACGCTTCCCGAGGCAAAAAGATCGGGTCCCCCGCCGACACGCCTCGAGATGAACAAAGGTCCCCCCGCATTGGTGCCCACTTGTCGCTTCTCCCTCTTTCCTTCTCAAGTTTGCTTTGTTGCATGGGAGCTAGGTGGCCTTGGTGGTTAGCTAACTTTAGCTTATTCTGCCATAGTCCTCATTATGCATATCCTTACTTCCTTTACCAATGTTAGTATCGACTTTGTCCTATACTCAACCTGCTTGCATGCTTCGAGGCAAAAGATCGTGTCCCTCTCCTGGCACGCTTCCCGAGGCAAAGAATGGGTGTCCCCGCTGGCATGCTTCCCGAGATGAATAATATCCTCCCTTTACATGCTTATCGAGGCAAAGAATTATGTCCCCCGCACGCTCTCGAGGCAAAATTGGGTGCCCCTTGTTGGCACGCTTCCCGAGATAAGACTATGTCCCCCTAGCATCACGCTTCCCGAGGCAAGACCGGGTGCCCTCATCAAGCTAATTTCCTGAGGTGAACAAAGGTCCTCCCTCTTACACGCTTTATCGAGGCAAAAGATCGTGGTGCCCTCCCTCAAGCGCCACGCTGAGGCAAAATCGGTGCCCCCTACCTGCACGTTTTTCGAGGTGAACAATGTCCCCTCCTACACGACTCCCGAGGAAGGTCGTGGTGCCCCTGCTTGCACGCTTCCCGAGGCAAAAAAAGATCGGGTGCCCCCATGCTAATACGCTCAAGGCAAAGATCAGTGCCCTTGCCCGCATGCTTCCCGAGATGAACAAAGATTCTCCCCGTGATACTTCTTGAGGCAATGATCGTCCCCGACATGCATCTTGCGGCAAAATCGGGTGCCCCTATCGGCATGCTTCCCCGAGGTGACCACTACCCTCCCCGCACGCTTCCCAAGGCAAAAATAGTGTCCCTTGCGCTGCTCCCCGAGGCTAAGATCGAAAGTGCTCCCTTGCCTACACGCTCCCAAGGCAAGATATGGCCCCTGGCAAGTTTTTCGAGATGAACAAGGTCCTCCCACCTATCCCCTCGCACTTCTCGAGGCAAAGATTAGGTGCTCCCCGCTCGCACGCAAGAATCCTCCTTTGTTACGCAAGCCAACTTCTTGTTCAACCAAACAGCCCCCCATACAATCCCCTATACTTCCTTGGATAAAAACAATGCTCCCTTTAAATGTTGTAACCGCCCACGCCATCGATATGTGCAAAACCAATGACCCCATAGCACGCTCCTAGGATAGAACAATGCCCCTTTTAAGGATATCTTCAAACATCGTGACCATCCATCTTCATGTTCTTATAGAATGCTATCCGACACCAACAAGAAGATCCACATCACTAATCCGCAGAAACTAAAATAGTCAATAAGAGTTTGGGATTTGGGGTTTGGGATTTAGGTCTAAGGCTTAGGGGTTAGGGTTTAGGTTTAGGTTAGGTTAGGGTTTAGGGTTGTAGGGTTTTAGGTTTAGGTTTAGGATCTAGGTCGAGGGTTTAGGTTTAGGCTAGGCTAGGCTTAGGCTTAGGGTTAGGTTAGGGTTAGGTTTTAGGTTTAGGTTTAGGTTTAGGTGGTTTAGGTTTAGGTTTAGGGTTTAGGTTGTAGGTTGTAGGGTTTAGGTTTAGGATCTAGGGTTCGAGGGTTTAGGTTTAGGATTTAGGATTTAGGCTTAGGTTAGGGCTTAGGTTTAGGTTTAGGGTTTTAGGTGGTTTAGGTTTAGGCTAGGCTAGGCTAGGTTTAGGTTTGGGGTTTGGGGTTTAGGTTAGGCTTAGGTTTAGGTTTAGGTTTTAGGGTTTAGGTTTAGGGTTTGGGTTTTTAGGGTTTGGGTTTTTAGGGTTTTAGGGTTTTTAGGTTTAGGGTTAGGGTTTTAGGTTTTAGGTTTAGGTTTAGGTTTAGGGTTTAGGGTTTAGGTTTAGGGCTGAGGGTGGCTGAGGGTTTAGGGTTTAGGGTTTAGGGTTTAGGGTGGTTTAGGGTTTAGGGTTAGGGTTTAGGATTTGGGATTTAGAAATTTCCGATTTTTTGTTCAGAAATTTTCGGTTTAGGGCTCAGAGATCGCCGGCCGACGGTGAATAGTGACGCCGCTCAAAATGGTCCGCTTTTTCGCCGCCTCGATTTAGGGGTCGCACTTTCGATTTGCGTGCTACAATATTTCGTCCGATGATCGCTCATCCCCAATGTTACTGTTCACCGCACATCGGTCGTCCGTGTTACTGTTCACCGCATGCCGGCCGGCGGGTTACTGTTCACGGGCACGCTTCCCGAGGTGAACATTGTCCCCCCTTTGCACGCTTCCCGAGGCAAAAGATCGGGTCCCCCTGCTCGGCACGCTTCTCGAGGTGAACAAAGGTCCCCTCACCGCACGCTTCCCGAGATGAGCAGCCCCGCCTTATGCACGCTTCCTGAGGCAAAAAGATCGGCCTCCCGCCGACGCTTCCCGAGGTGAACAAAGGTCCCCTTGCATGCTTTCGAGGCAAAAAGATCGAGTCCCCTCGCCAGACGCTTCTCAAGATGAACAAGGCTCTGCTTCAAGACGCTTCCCCGAGATGAGCACTCTTATGCACGCTTCGAGGCAAAAGTTCGGTCCCCGCCGCACGCTTCCCGAGATGAACAAGGTCCCCCTTGCACGCTTCCCGAGGCAAAAAGATCGGTCCCCCGCCGACACGCTTCTCGAGATGAACAGGTCCCCCTCGCATTGGTGCCCACTTGTCGCTTCTCCTCTTTTCCTTCTCAAGTTTGCTTTGTTGCATGGGAGCTAGGTGGCCTTGGTGGTTAGCTAACTTTAGCTTATTCTGCCATAGTCCTCATTATGCATATCCTTACTTCCTTTACCAATGTTAGTATCGACTTTGTCCTATACTCAACCTCGCTTGCATGCTTCGAGGCAAAAAGATCGGTGTCCCTCCGCTTCAAGACGCCTCGAGGCAAAGAATGGGTGTCCCCGCTTGCATGCTTCCCGAGATGAATAATATCCTCCCTTTACATGCTTATCGAGGCAAAGAATTATGTCCCCTGCACGCTTCCTGAGGCAAAATTGGGTGCCCCTTGTTGGCACGCTTCCCGAGATAAGACTATGTCCCCCTAGCATCACGCTTCCCGAGGCAAGACTGGGGTGCCCCTTACTGGCTAATTTCCGGAGGTGAACAGTGTCCTCCCTCTTACACGCTTATCGAGGCAAAAGATCGTGGTGCCCTCCCTCAAGGCCACGCTTTTGAGGCAAAAATCGGGTGCCCCCCTACCTGCACGTTTTTCGAGGTGAACAATGTCCCCTCCTACACGACTCCCGAGGAAGGTCGTGGTGCCCCTGCTTGCACGCTTCCCGAGGCAAAAAAAGATCGGGTGCCCCCATGCTAATACGCTCAAGGCAAAGATCAGTGCCCCTTGCCCGCATGCTTCCCGAGATGAACAAAGATTCTCCCCTGATACTTCTTGAGGCAATGATTGGGTCCCCCCGACATGCATCTTGCGGCAAAATCGGGTGCCCCCTATCGGCATGCTTCCTGAGGTGACCACTACCCTCCCTGCACGCTTCCCAAGGCAAAAATAAGGTCCCTCATGCTGCTCCCCGAGGCTAAGATCGAGTGCTCCCTTGCCTACACGCTCCCAAGGCAAGATATGGCCCCTGGCAAGTTTTTCGAGATGAACAGTTGTCCTCCCACCTATCCCTCGCACTTCTCGAGGCAAAGATTAGGTGCTCCTCCGCCGCACGCAAGAATCCTCCTTTGTTACGCAAGCCAACTTCTTGTTCAACCAAACAGCCTCCCATACAATCCCCTATACTTCCTTGGATAAAAACAATGCTCCCTTTAAATGTTGTAAACCGCCCACGCCATCGATATGTGCAAAACCAATGACCCCATAGCACGCTTCCTAGGATAGAACAATGCCCCCTTTTAAGGATATCTTCAAACATCGTGACCATCCATCTTCATGTTCTTATAGGAATGCTATCCGACAGTCAACAAGAAGATCCACATCACTAATCCGCGAGAAACTAAAATAGTCAATAAGAGTTTGGGATTTGGGGTTTGGGATTTAGGGTCTAAGGCTTAGGGGTTAGGGTTTAGGTTTAGGTTAGGTTAGGGTTTAGGTTGTAGGGTTTTAGGTTTAGGTTTAGGATCTAGGTCGAGGGTTTAGGTTTAGGCTAGGCTAGGCTTAGGCTTAGGTTAGGTTAGGTTAGGGTTTTAGGTTTAGGTTTAGGTTTAGGTGGTTTAGGTTTAGGTTTAGGGTTTAGGTTGTAGGTTGTAGGGTTTAGGTTTAGGATCTAGGGTCGAGGGTTTAGGTTTAGGATTTAGGATTTAGGCTTAGGGTTAGGCTTAGGTTTAGGTTTAGGGTTTTAGGTGGTTTAGGTTTAGGCTAGGGCTAGGCTAGGTTTAGGTTTGGGGTTTGGGGTTTAGGTTAGGTTTAGGTTTAGGTTTAGGGTTTTTAGGTTTAGGTTTAGGGTTTGGGTTTTTAGGGTTTGGGTTTTTAGGTTTTAGGGTTTTTAGGTTTAGGGTTAGGGTTTTAGGTTTTAGGTTTAGGTTTAGGTTTAGGTTTAGGTTTAGGTTTAGGGTCGAGGGTGGTTGAGGGTTTAGGGTCGAGGGTTTAGGTTTAGGTTTTAGGTTTAGGGTCTAGGGTTTAGGGTTTAGGGTTTGGGTTTTAGAAATTTCCGATTTTTGTTCAGAATTTTTGGCTGAGGGCTCGAGATCGCTGCCGACGGTGAATAGTGACGCCGTCAAAATGGTCCGCTTTTTCTGCCCTCTCGATTTAGGGGTCGCAATTTTCGATTTGCGTGCTACAATATTTCGTCCGATGATCGTTTCATCCCCAATGTTACTGCTTCACCGCACATCGGCCGTCTGCGTGTTATCGTTTCACCGCATGCCGCCGGCGGGTTATCAGACGGCACGCTTCCCGAGGTGAACATTGTCCCCTTTGCACGCTTCCCGAGGTAAAAGATCGGGTCCCCGCCGCACGCTTCTCGAGATGAACAAAGGTCCCCCTACCGCACGCTTCCTCGAGATGAGCAGCCTCCCCCCAATGCACGCTTCCCGAGGCAAAAAGATCGGTCCCCTCGCCGCAAGACGCTTTCCCGAGGTGAACAAAGTGTCCCCTTGCATGCTTTCGAGGCAAAAAGATCGAGTCCTCTCGCCGCAAGACGCTTCAAGATGAACAAGGTTCTCGCTTCAAGACGCTTCCCGAGATGAGCACTCTTATGCACGCTTCGAGGCAAAAAGTTCGGTCCTCCCGCCGCAAGACGCTTCCCGAGATGAACAAAGGTCCCCTTGCACGCTTCCCGAGGCAAAAAATATCGGGTCCCCCCCCTGCTCGGCACGCTTCTCGAGATGAACAGGGTCCCCCCCTGCCTTGGTGCCCACTTGTCGCTTCTCCTCTTTCCTTCTCAAGTTTGCTTTGTTGCATGGGAGCTAGGTGGCCTTGGTGGTTAGCTAACTTTAGCTTATTCTGCCATAGTCCTCATTATGCATATCCTTACTTCCTTTACCAATGTTAGTATCGACTTTGTCCTATACTCAACCTGCTTGCATGCTTCTTGAGGCAAAAAGATCGGGTGTCCCTCCTCATTTCGGACGCTTCCCGAGGCAAAGAATGGGTGTCCCCGCTGCATGCTTCCCGAGATGAATAATATCCTCCCTTTACATGCTTATCGAGGCAAAGAATTATGTCCCCTGCACGCTTCCCGAGGCAAAATTGGGTGCCCCTTGTTGGCACGCTTCCGAGATAAGACTATGTCCCCTAGCATCACGCTCCCGAGGCAAGACTGGGTGCCCCATCAAGCTAACTTCCTGAGGTGAACAAAGGTCCTCCTCTTACACGCTTATCGAGGCAAAGATCGTGGTGCCCTCCCTGCGCCACGCTGAGGCAAAATCGGTGCCCCCTACCGCACGCTTCGAGGTGAACAATGTCCCTCCTACACGACTCCCGAGGAAGGTCGTGGTGCCCCGCTTGCACGCTTCCCGAGGCAAAAGATCGGTGCCCCCATGCTAATACGCTCAAGGCAAAGATCAGTGCCCCTTGCCCGCATGCTTCCCGAGATGAACAAAGATTCTCCCCTCGCATACTTCTTGAGGCAATGATCGGGTCCTCCGACATGCATCTTGCGGCAAAATCGGTGCCCCTATCTGCATGCTTCCCGAGGTGACCACTACCCTCCTCGCACGCCCCAAGGCAAAAATAGTGTCCCCTCGCTGCTCCCCGAGGCTAAGATCGAGTGCTCCTTGCCTACACGCTCCCAAGGCAAGATATGGCCCCTGGCAAGTTTTTCGAGATGAACAAGGTCCTCCCACCTATCCCTCGCGCACTTCTCGAGGCAAAGATTAGGTGCTCCCCCTGCCTGCACGCAAGAATCCTCCTTTGTTACGCAAGCCAACTTCTTGTTCAACCAAACAGCCCCCCATACAATCCCCTATACTTCCTTGGATAAAAACAATGCTCCCTTTAAATGTTGTAAACCGCCCACGCCATCGATATGTGCAAAACCCAATGACCCCATAGCACGCTTCCTAGGATAGAACAATGCCCCCTTTTAAGGATATCTTCAAACATCGTGACCATCCATCTTCATGTTCTTATAGGAATGCTATCCGACAGTCAACAAGAAGATCCACATCACTAATCCGCGAGAAACTAAAATAGTCAATAAGAGTTTGGGATTTGGGGTTTGGGATTTAGGTCTAAGGCTTAGGGTTAGGTTTAGGTTTAGGTTAGGTTAGGGTTTAGGTTGTAGGGTTTTAGGTTTAGGTTTAGGATCTAGGTCGAGGGTTTAGGTTTAGGCTAGGCTAGGCTTAGGGCTTAGGGTTAGGTTAGGTTAGGGTTTTAGGTTTAGGTTTAGGTTTAGGTGGTTTAGGTTTAGGTTTAGGGTTTAGGTTGTAGGTTGTAGGGTTTAGGTTTAGGATCTAGGGTCGAGGGTTTAGGGTTTAGGATTTAGGATTTAGGCTTAGGGTTAGGGCTTAGGTTTAGGGTTTAGGGTTTAGGTTTTAGGTGGTTTAGGTTTAGGCTAGGCTAGGCTAGGTTTAGGTTTGGGGTTTGGGGTTTAGGTTAGGTTTAGGTTTAGGTTTAGGTTTTTAGGTTTAGGTTTAGGGTTTGGGTTTTTAGGTTTGGGTTTTTAGGGTTTTAGGTTTTTAGGGTTTAGGTTAGGGTTTTAGGTTTTAGGTTTAGGTTTAGGTTTAGGTTTAGGTTTAGGTTTAGGGTCGAGGTGGTTGAGGGTTTAGGGTCGAGGGTTTAGGGTTTAGGGTTTTAGGTTTAGGGTCTAGGTTTAGGGTTTAGGGTTTGGGTTTTAGAAATTTCCGATTTTTGTTCAGAATTTTCGCTGAGGGCTCAGAGATCGCCGCCGACGGTGAATAGTGACGCCGCTCAAAATGGTCCGCTTTTTCAAGGCCTCGATTTAGGGGTCGCAATTTTCGATTTATGTGCTACAATATTTCGTCCGATTATCGCTCATCCCCAATGTTACTGTTTCACCGCACATCGGCCGTCTGCAGTTATCGTTTCACCGCATGCCGCCGGGCGGTTATCAGCATGCACGCTTCCCGAGGTGAACATTGTCCCCTTTGCACGCTTCCCGAGGTAAAAGATCGGTCCCTCGCCGCACGCTTCTCGAGATGAACAAAGGTCCCCCCTACCGCACGCTTCCCGAGATGAGCAGCCCTCCCTCCCAATGCACGCTTCCCGAGGCAAAAAGATCGGCCCTCGCCGCTTCAAGACGCTCCCGAGGTGAACAAAGGTCCCCTTGCATGCTTTCGAGGCAAAAAGATCGAGTCCCCCCGCCGCAGACGCTTTCTCAAGATGAACAGCGTTCTCGCCGCAAGACGCTTCCCGAGATGAGCACTCTTATGCACGCTTCGAGGCAAAGTTCGGTCCCCCCGCTTCAAGACGCTTCCCGAGATGAACAAGTGTCCCCTTGCACGCTTCCCGAGGCAAAAAGATCGGTCCCCCTCGCCGACACGCTTCGAGATGAACAAAGGTCCCCCTCGCATTGGTGCCCACTTGTCGCTTCTCCTCTTTTCCTTCTCAAGTTTGCTTTGTTGCATGGGAGCTAGGTGGCCTTGGTGGTTAGCTAACTTTAGCTTATTCTGCCATAGTCCTCATTATGCATATCCTTACTTCCTTTACCAATGTTAGTATCGACTTTGTCCTATACTCAACCTGCTTGCATGCTTCGAGGCAAAAGATCGGGTGTCCCTCCGCTTGGCACGCTTCCCGAGGCAAAGAATGGGTGTCCCCGCCAGCATGCTTCCCGAGATGAATAATATCCTCCCTTTACATGCTTATCGAGGCAGCAATTATGTCCCCCTCGGCACGCTTCCTGAGGCAAAATTGGGTGCCCCTTGTTGGCACGCTTCCCGAGATAAGACTATGTCCCCCTAGCATCACGCTTCCCGAGGCAAGACTGGGGTGCCCCATCAAGCATTTCCTGAGGTGAACAAAGGTCCTCCTCTTACACGCTATCGAGGCAAAAGATCGTGGTGCCCTCCCTCAAGGCCACGCTTTTCGAGGCAAAACTCGGGTGCCCCCCTACCTGCACGTTTTTCGAGGTGAACAATGTCCCCTCCTACACGACTCCCGAGGAAGGTCGTGGTGCCCCTGCTTGCACGCTTCCCGAGGCAAAAAAAGATCGGGTGCCCCCATGCTAATACGCTCAAGGCAAAGATCAGTGCCCCTTGCCCGCATGCTTCCTGAGATGAACAGCATTCTCCCCTTGCATACTTCTTGAGGCAATGATTGGGTCCCCCCGACATGCATCTTGCGGCAAAATCGGTGCCCCCTATCGGCATGCTTCCTGAGGTGACCACTACCCTCCCTGCACGCTTCCCAAGGCAAAAATAGTGTCCCTCGCGCTGCTCCCCGAGGCTAAGATCGAGTGCTCCCTTGCCTACACGCCCCAAGGCAAGATATGGCCCCTGGCAAGTTTTTCGAGATGAACAAGGTCCTCCCACCTATCCCCTCGCACTTCTCGAGGCAAAGATTAGGTGCTCCCCCTGCCTGCACGCAAGAATCCTCCTTTGTTACGCAAGCCAACTTCTTGTTCAACCAAACAGCCCCCATACAATCCCCTATACTTCCTTGGATAAAAACAATGCTCCCTTTAAATGTTGTAACCGCCCACGCCATCGATATGTGCAAAACCCAATGACCCCATAGCACGCTTCCTAGGATAGAACAATGCCCCCTTTTAAGGATATCTTCAAACATCGTGACCATCCATCTTCATGTTCTTATAGGAATGCTATCCGACAGTCAACAAGAAGATCCACATCACTAATCCGCGAGAAACTAAAATAGTCAATAAGAGTTTGGGATTTGGGGTTTGGGATTTAGGGTCTAAGGCTTAGGGTTAGGTTTAGGTTTAGGGTTAGGTTAGGGTTTAGGTTGTAGGGTTTTAGGTTTAGGTTTAGGATCTAGGTCGAGGGTTTAGGTTTAGGCTAGGCTAGGCTTAGGCTTAGGTTAGGTTAGGTTAGGGTTTTAGGTTTAGGTTTAGGTTTAGGTGGTTTAGGTTTAGGTTTAGGGTTTAGGTTGTAGGTTGTAGGGTTTAGGTTTAGGATCTAGGGTCGAGGGTTTAGGGTTTAGGATTTAGGATTTAGGCTTAGGGTTAGGCTTAGGTTTAGGTTTAGGTTTTAGGTGGTTTAGGTTTAGGCTAGGGCTAGGCTAGGTTTAGGTTTGGGGTTTGGGGTTTAGGTTAGGGTTTAGGTTTAGGTTTAGGGTTTTTAGGTTTAGGTTTAGGGTTTGGGTTTTTAGGGTTTGGGTTTTTAGGTTTTAGGTTTTTAGGTTTAGGGTTAGGGTTTTAGGTTTTAGGTTTAGGTTTAGGTTTAGGTTTAGGTTTAGGGTTTAGGGTCGAGGGTGGTTGAGGGTTTAGGGTCGAGGGTTTAGGTTTAGGGTTTTAGGTTTAGGGTCTAGGGTTTAGGGTTTAGGGTTTGGGTTTTAGAAATTTCCGATTTTGTTCGTAATTTTCGCTGAGGGCTCGAGATCGCCGGCCGACGGTGAATAGTGACGCCGCTCAAAATGGTCCGCTTTTTGCCTCTCGATTTAGGGGTCGCAATTTACGATTTGCGTGCCACAATATTTCGTCCGATTTACTGTTCATCCCCCAATGTTACTGTTCACCGCACATCGGCCGTCTGTTATCGTTTCACCGCATGCCGGGCCGGTTATCAGCATGCACGCTTCCCGAGGTGAACATTGTCCCCCCTTTGCACGCTTCCCGAGGTAAAAGATCGGGTCCCCCTGCGGCACGCTTCTCGAGATGAACAGTGTCCCCCCCTACCGGCACGCTTCCTGAGATGAGCAGTCCCTCCTCCCAATGCACGCTTCCCGAGGCAAAAGATCGGCCCCTCGCCAGACGCTTCCCGAGGTGAACAAAGGTCCCCTTGCATGCTTTCGAGGCAAAGATCGAGTCCCCTCTCGCCGGACGCTTCTCAAGATGAACAAGGCCCCCGCTTCAAGACGCTTCCCGAGATGAGCACTCTTATGCACGCTTTCGAGGCAAAAGTTCGGTCCCTCGCCAAGACGCTCCCGAGATGAACAAGGTCCCCCTTGCACGCTTCCCGAGGCAAAAGATCGGGTCCCCCGCCGACACGCTTCTCGAGATGAACAAAGGTCCCCCCGCATTGGTGCCCACTTGTCGCTTCTCCTCTTTTCCTTCTCAAGTTTGCTTTGTTGCATGGGAGCTAGGTGGCCTTGGTGGTTAGCTAACTTTAGCTTATTCTCGCCATAGTCCTCATTATGCATATCCTTACTTCCTTTACCAATGTTAGTATCGACTTTGTCCTATACTCAACCTCGCTTGCATGCTTCGAGGCAAAGATCGGTGTCCCTCCGCTTCAAGACGCTTTCCCGAGGCAAAGAATGGGTGTCCCCGCTTGATGCTTCCCGAGATGAATAATATCCTCCCTTTACATGCTTATCGAGGCAAAGAATTATGTCCCCTGCACGCTTCCCGAGGCAAAATTGGGTGCCCCTTGTTGGCACGCTCCCGAGATAAGACTATGTCCCCTAGCATCACGCTCCCGAGGCAAGACCGGGTGCCCCATCAAGCTAATTTCCTGAGGTGAACAAGGTCCTCCTCTTACACGCTTATCGAGGCAAAGATCGTGGTGCCCTCCCTCAAGGCCACGCTGAGGCAAAATCGGGTGCCCCCTACCGCACGCTTTCGAGGTGAACAATGTCCCTCCTACACGACTCCCGAGGAAGGTCGTGGTGCCCCGCTTGCACGCTTCCCGAGGCAAAAGATCGGGTGCCCCCATGCTAATACGCTCAAGGCAAAGATCGTGCCCCTTGCCCGCATGCTTCCCGAGATGAACAAAGATTCTCCCCTGATACTTCTTGAGGCAATGATCGGGTCCCCGACATGCATCTTGCGGCAAAATCGGGTGCCCCTATCTGCATGCTTCCCGAGGTGACCACTACCCTCCTCGCACGCTTCCCAAGGCAAAAATAGTGTCCCCTTGCGCGTTCCCCCGAGGCTAAGATCGAGTGCTCCCTTGCCTACACGCCTCCCAAGGCAAGAGATGGCCCCTGGCAAGTTTTTCGAGATGAACAAGGTCCTCCCACCTATCCCTCGCACTTCTCGAGGCAAAGATTAGGTGCTCCCCGCGCCGCACGCAAGAATCCTCCTTTGTTACGCAAGCCAACTTCTTGTTCAACCAAACAGTCCCCCCATACAATCCCCCTATACTTCCTTGGATAAAAACAATGCTCCCTTTAAATGTTGTAACCGGCCCACGCCATCGATATGTGCAAAACCCAATGACCCCATAGCACGCTTCCTAGGATAGAACAATGCCCCTTTTAAGGATATCTTCAAACATCGTGACCATCCATCTTCATGTTCTTATAGGAATGCTATCCGACACCAACAAGAAGATCCACATCACTAATCCATGAGAAACTAAAATAGTCAATAAGAGTTTGGGATTTGGGGTTTGGGATTTAGGGTCTAAGGCTTAGGGGTTAGGTTTAGGTTTAGGTTAGTTAGGGGTTTAGGTTGTAGGGTTTTAGGTTTAGGTTTAGGATCTAGGTCGAGGGTTTAGGTTTAGGCTAGGCTAGGCTTAGGCTTAGGGTTAGGTTAGGTTAGGGTTTTAGGTTTAGGTTTAGGTTTAGGTGGTTTAGGTTTAGGTTTAGGGTTTAGGTTGTAGGTTGTAGGGTTTAGGTTTAGGATCTAGGGTCGAGGGTTTAGGTTTAGGATTTAGGATTTAGGCTTAGGGTTAGGCTTAGGTTTAGGTTTAGGGTTTTAGGTGGTTTAGGTTTAGGCTAGGGCTAGGCTAGGTTTAGGTTTGGGGTTTGGGGTTTAGGTTAGGGTTTAGGTTTAGGTTTAGGTTTTTAGGTTTAGGTTTAGGGTTTGGGTTTTTAGGGTTTGGGTTTTTAGGGTTTTAGGTTTTTAGGTTTAGGTTAGGGTTTTAGGTTTTAGGTTTAGGTTTAGGTTTAGGTTTAGGTTTAGGTTTAGGTCGAGGGTGGTTGAGGGTTTAGGGTCGAGGGTTTAGGTTTAGGGTTTTAGGTTTAGGTCTAGGTTTAGGGTTTAGGGTTTGGGTTTTAGAAATTTCCGATTTTTGTTCAGAATTTTCGCTGAGGGCTCGTAGATCGCGGCCGACGGTGAATAGTGACGCCGCTCAAAATGGTCCGCTTTTTCGCTGCCTCGATTTAGGGGTCGCAATTTTC
Organism: Pterocarpus macrocarpus; assembly: GCA_031439585.1. NCBI lineage: Eukaryota > Viridiplantae > Streptophyta > Magnoliopsida > Fabales > Fabaceae > Pterocarpus > Pterocarpus macrocarpus. The sequence goes on from JAVHNN010000380.1 coordinate 70,549, forward strand.
GATTTGCGTGCTACAATATTTCGTCCGATGCATCGCTCATCCCCAATGTTACTGCTTCACCGCACATCGGCCGTCTGTGTTATCGTTTCACCGCATGCCGCCGGCTGGTTATCACATGCACGCTTCCCGAGGTGAACATTGTCCCCTTTGCACGCTTCCCGAGGTAAAAGATCGGTCCCCCGCCGCACGCTTCTCGAGATGAACAAAGGTCCCCCTACCGCACGCTTCTCGAGATGAGCAGCCCTCCCCAATGCACGCTTCCCGAGGCAAAAAGATCGGCCCCTCGCCAAGACGCTTCCCGAGGTGAACAAAGGTCCCCTTGCATGCTTTCGAGGCAAAAAGATCGAGTCCCCTCGCCGCACGCTTCTCAAGATGAACAAGGCCTCTCGCTTAAGACGCTTTCCCGAGATGAGCACTCTTATGCACGCTTCGAGGCAAAAGTTCGGTCCCCGCCGCACGCTTCCCGAGATGAACAAGGTCCCCTTGCACGCTTCCCGAGGCAAAAGATCGGTCCCCCGCCGACACGCTTCTCGAGATGAACAAAGGTCCCCCCTCGCATTGGTGCCCACTTGTCGCTTCTCCTCTTTTCCTTCTCAAGTTTGCTTTGTTGCATGGGAGCTAGGTGGCCTTGGTGGTTAGCTAACTTTAGCTTATTCTCGCCATAGTCCTCATTATGCATATCCTTACTTCCTTTACCAATGTTAGTATCGACTTTGTCCTATACTCAACCCGCTTGCATGCTTCGAGGCAAAAGATCGGTGTCCCTCCTCCAAGACGCTTCCCGAGGCAAAGAATGGGTGTCCCCGCTGCATGCTTCCCGAGATGAATAATATCCTCCCTTTACATGCTTATCGAGGCAAAGAATTATGTCCCCTGCACGCTTCCCGAGGCAAAATTGGGTGCCCCTTGTTGGCACGCTTCCGAGATAAGACTATGTCCCCTAGCATCACGCTCCCGAGGCAAGACTGGGTGCCCCATCAAGCTAATTTCCTGAGGTGAACAAAGGTCCTCCTCTTACACGCTTATCGAGGCAAAGATCGTGGTGCCCTCCCTCAAGGCCACGCTTTTCGAGGCAAAATCGGTGCCCCCCTACCTGCACGTTTTTCGAGGTGAACAATGTCCCCTCCTACACGACTCCCGAGGAAGGTCGTGGTGCCCCTGCTTGCACGCTTCCCGAGGCAAAATAAGATCGGGTGCCCCCATGCTAATACGCTTCTGAAGGCAAAAGATCAGGTGCCCCTTGCCCGCATGCTTCCCGAGATGAACAAAGATTCTCCCCCCGTGATACTTCTTGAGGCAATGATTGGGTCCTCCGACATGCATCTTGCGGCAAAATCGGGTGCCCCCATCTAAGATGCTTCCCGAGGTGACCACTACCCTCCCCTCGCACGCTTCCCAAGGCAAAAATAGTGTCCCTCGCTGCTCCCCGAGGCTAAGATCGAGTGCTCCCTTGCCTACACGCCTCCCAAGGCAAGATATGGCCCCTGGCAAGTTTTTCGAGATGAACAAGGTTCCTCCCACCTATCCCTCAAGGCACTTCTCGAGGCAAAGATTAGGTGCTCCCCCGCCGCACGCAAGAATCCTCCTTTGTTACGCAAGCCAACTTCTTGTTCAACCAAACAGTCCCCCCATACAATCCCCCTATACTTCCTTGGATAAAAACAATGCTCCCTTTAAATGTTGTAACCGCCCCACGCCATCGATATGTGCAAAACCCAATGACCCCATAGCACGCTTCCTAGGATAGAACAATGCCCCTTTTAAGGATATCTTCAAACATCGTGACCATCCATCTTCATGTTCTTATAGGAATGCTATCCGACACCAACAAGAAGATCCACATCACTAATCCGCGAGAAACTAAAATAGTCAATAAGAGTTTGGGATTTGGGGTTTGGGATTTAGGGTCTAAGGCTTAGGGTTAGGTTTAGGTTTAGGTTAGGTTAGGGTTTAGGTTGTAGGGTTTTAGGTTTAGGTTTAGGATCTAGGGTCGAGGGTTTAGGTTTAGGCTAGGCTAGGGCTTAGGCTTAGGGTTAAAGTTAGGGTTAGGTTTTGTGGTTTAGGTTTAGGTTTAGGTGGTTTAGGTTTAGGTTTAGGGTTTAGGTTGTAGGTTGTAGGGTTTAGGTTTAGGATCTAGGGTCGAGGGTTTAGGTTTAGGATTTAGGATTTAGGCTTAGGTTAGGCTTAGGTTTAGGTTTAGGTTTTAGGTGGTTTAGGTTTAGGCTGTGGCTAGGCTAGGTTTAGGTTTGGGGTTTGGGGTTTAGGTTAGGGTTTAGGTTTAGGTTTAGGGTTTTTAGGTTTAGGTTTAGGGTTTGGGTTTTTAGGGTTTGGGTTTTTAGGTTTTAGGTTTTTAGGTTTAGGGTTAGGGTTTTAGGTTTTAGGTTTAGGTTTAGGGTTTAGGTTTAGGTTTAGGTTTAGGGTCGAGGGTGGTTGAGGGTTTAGGGTCGAGGGTTTAGGTTTAGGGTTTTAGGTTTAGGGTCTAGGGTTTAGGGTTTAGGGTTTGGGTTTTAGAAATTTCCGATTTTTGTTCGTAATTTTCGCTGAGGGCTCGAGATCGCCGGCCGACGGTGAATAGTGACGCCGTCAAAATGGTCCGCTTTTTCTCCTCGATTTAGGGGTCGCAATTTTCGATTTGCGTGCTACAATATTTCGTCCGATGATCGCTCATCCCCAATGTTACTGCTTCACCGCACATCGGCCGTCCGTGTTATCGTTTCACCGCATGCCGCCGGGCTGGTTATCAGCATGCACGCTTCCCGAGGTGAACATTGTCCCCTTTGCACGCTTCCCGAGGTAAAAGATCGGGTCCCCGCCGCACGCTTCTCGAGATGAACAAAGGTCCCTCTACCGCACGCTTCCCGAGATGAGCAGCCTCCTCCTCCCAATGCACGCTTCCCGAGGCAAAAAGATCGGCCCCTCGCCGCACGCTTCCCGAGGTGAACAAAGGTCCCCTTGCATGCTTTCGAGGCAAAAGATCGAGTCCCCTCGCCAAGACGCTTCTCAAGATGAACAATTCTCTCGCTAAGACGCTTCCCGAGATGAGCACTCTTATGCACGCTTCGAGGCAAAGTTCGGTCCCTCGCTTCGCAGACGCTTCCCGAGATGAACAAAGGTCCCCTTGCACGCTTCCCGAGGCAAAAAGATCGGGTCCCCCCGCCGACACGCTTCGAGATGAACAAAAGTCCCCCCGCATTGGTGCCCACTTGTCGCTTCTCCTCTTTTCCTTCTCAAGTTTGCTTTGTTGCATGGGAGCTAGGTGGCCTTGGTGGTTAGCTAACTTTAGCTTATTCGCCATAGTCCTCATTATGCATATCCTTACTTCCTTTACCAATGTTAGTATCGACTTTGTCCTATACTCAACCTCGCTTGCATGCTTCGAGGCAAAAAGATCGGTGTCCCTCCGTTTCAAGACGCTCTCGAGGCAAAGAATGGGTGTCCCCGCCGGCATGCTTCCCGAGATGAATAATATCCTCCCTTTACATGCTTATCGAGGCAAAGAATTATGTCCCCTGCACGCTTCCCGAGGCAAAATTGGGTGCCCCTTGTTGGCACGCTCCCGAGATAAGACTATGTCCCCTAGCATCACGCTCCCGAGGCAAGACTGGGTGCCCCATCAAGCTAATTTCCTGAGGTGAACAAAGGTCCTCCTCTTACACGCCATCGAGGCAAAGATCGTGGTGCCCCTCCTCAAGGCCACGCTGAGGCAAAATCGGGTGCCCCCCTACCTGCACGTTTTTCGAGGTGAACAATGTCCCCTCCTACACGACTCCCGAGGAAGGTCGTGGTGCCCCTGCTTGCACGCTTCCCGAGGCAAAAAAAGATCGGGTGCCCCCATGCTAATACGCTGAAGGCAAAAGATCAGTGCCCCTTGCCCGCATGCTTCCTGAGATGAACAAAGATTCTCCCCTCTGCATACTTCTTGAGGCAATGATCGGGTCCTCCGACATGCATCTTGCGGCAAAATCGGGTGCCCCCTATCGGCATGCTTCCTGAGGTGACCACTACCCTCCCTGCACGCTTCCCAAGGCAAAAATAGTGTCCCCTTGCTGCTCCCCGAGGCTAAGATCGAGTGCTCCCTTGCCTACACGCTCCCAAGGCAAGATATGGCCCCTGGCAAGTTTTTCGAGATGAACAAGGTCCTCCCACCTATCCCCTCACTTCTCGAGGCAAAGATTAGGTGCTCCCCGCCGCACGCAAGAATCCTCCTTTGTTACGCAAGCCAACTTCTTGTTCAACCAAACAGCCCCCCATACAATCCCCTATACTTCCTTGGATAAAAACAATGCTCCCTTTAAATGTTGTAACCGGCCCACGCTATCGATATGTGCAAAACCCAATGACCCCATAGCACGCTCCTAGGATAGAACAATGCCCCTTTTAAGGATATCTTCAAACATCGTGACCATCCATCTTCATGTTCTTATAGGAATGCTATCCGACACCAACAAGAAGATCCACATCACTAATCCGCGAGAAACTAAAATAGTCAATAAGAGTTTGGGATTTGGGGTTTGGGATTTAGGTCTAAGGCTTAGGGTTAGGTTTAGGTTTAGGGTTAGGTTAGGGTTTAGGGTTGTAGGGTTTTAGGTTTAGGTTTAGGATCTAGGTCGAGGGTTTAGGTTTAGGCTAGGCTAGGCTTAGGCTTAGGGTTAGGTTAGGGTTAGGGTTTTAGGTTTAGGTTTAGGTTTAGGTGGTTTAGGTTTAGGTTTAGGGTTTAGGTTGTAGGTTGTAGGGTTTAGGTTTAGGATCTAGGGTCGAGGGTTTAGGTTTAGGATTTAGGATTTAGGCTTAGGGTTAGGGCTTAGGTTTAGGTTTAGGGTTTTAGGTGGTTTAGGTTTAGGCTGTGGCTAGGCTAGGTTTAGGTTTGGGGTTTGGGGTTTAGGTTAGGTTTAGGTTTAGGTTTAGGGTTTTTAGGTTTAGGTTTAGGGTTTGGGTTTTTAGGGTTTGGGTTTTTAGGGTTTTAGGTTTTTAGGTTTAGGGTTAGGGTTTTAGGTTTTAGGTTTAGGTTTAGGTTTAGGGTTTAGGTTTAGGTTTAGGGTCGAGGTGGTTGAGGGTTTAGGGTGGTTTAGGGTTTAGGGTTTAGGGTTTAGGGTTTAGGGTTTAGGGTTTAGGGTTTAGGGTTTGGGTTTTAGAAATTTCCGATTTTTTGTTCAGAAATTTTCGGTTGAGGGCTCAGAGATCGCCGGCCGACGGTGGACATAGTGACGCCGTCAAAATGGTCCGCTTTTTCTGCCTCGATTTAGGGTCGCACTTTCGATTTGCGTGCTACAATATTTCGTCCGATGATCGCTCATCCCCAATGTTACTGTTCACCGCACGTCGGTCGTCTGTGTTACTGTTCACCGCATGCCGGCCGGGTTATCAGCATGCACGCTTCCCGAGGTGAACATTGTCGCCCCTTTGCACGCTTCCCGAGGCAAAAGATCGGGTCCCCCGCCGCACGCTTCGAGATGAACAAAGGTCCCCTACCGCACGCTTTCCCCGAGATGAGCAGCCTCCCCCCAATGCACGCTTCCCGAGGCAAAAGATCGGCCCCTCGCCTAAGACGCTTCCCGAGGTGAACAAAGGTCCCCTTGCATGCTTTCGAGGCAAAAAGATCGAGTCCCCTCGCTTCGCACGCTTCTCAAGATGAACAAGGTCTCTCGCTTCAAGACGCTTCCCGAGATGAGCACTCTTATGCACGCTTCTTGAGGCAAAAAGTTCGGTCCCCCGCCGCACGCTTCCCGAGATGAACAAAGGTCCCCTTGCACGCTTCCCGAGGCAAAAAGATCGGGTCCCCCCGCCGACACGCTTCTCGAGATGAACAAAGGTCCCCTCGCATTGGTGCCCACTTGTCGCTTCTCCTCTTTTCCTTCTCAAGTTTGCTTTGTTGCATGGGAGCTAGGTGGCCTTGGTGGTTAGCTAACTTTAGCTTATTCTGCCATAGTCCTCATTATGCATATCCTTACTTCCTTTACCAATGTTAGTATCGACTTTGTCCTATACTCAACCTGCTTGCATGCTTCGAGGCAAAAGATCGGGTGTCCCTCCTGGCACGCTTCCTCGAGGCAAAGAATGGGTGTCCCCGCCGGCATGCTTCCCGAGATGAATAATATCCTCCCTTTACATGCTTATCGAGGCAAAGAATTATGTCCCCTGCACGCTTCCTGAGGCAAAATTGGGTGCCCCTTGTTGGCACGCTTCCCGAGATAAGACTATGTCCCCTAGCATCACGCTACCCGAGGCAAGACCGGGTGCCCCATCAAGCTAACTTCCTGAGGTGAACAAAGGTCCTCCCTCTTACACGCCATCGAGGCAAAGATCGTGGTGCCCTCCCCTGGCGCCACGCTGAGGCAAAATCGGGTGCCCCCTACCGCACGCTTTTTCGAGGTGAACAATGTCCCTCCTACACGACTCCCGAGGAAGGTCGTGGTGCCCCGCTTGCACGCTTCCCGAGGCAAAAGATCGTGCCCCCATGCTAATACGCTCAAGGCAAAGATCAGTGCCCCTTGCCCGCATGCTTCCCGAGATGAACAAAGATTCTCCCCGCATACTTCGAGGCAATGATCGGGTCCCCCGACATGCATCTTGCGGCAAAATCGGGTGCCCCTATCTAAGATGCTTCCCCGAGGTGACCACTACCCTCCCTCGCACGCTCCCAAGGCAAAAATAGTGTCCCCTCGCTGCTCCCCGAGGCTAAGATCGAGTGCTCCCTTGCCTACACGCTCCCAAGGCAAGATATGGCCCCTGGCAAGTTTTTCGAGATGAACAAGGTCCTCCCACCTATCCCTCGCACTTCTCGAGGCAAAGATTAGGTGCTCCCCCGCCGCACGCAAGAATCCTCCTTTGTTACGCAAGCCAACTTCTTGTTCAACCAAACAGTCCCCCCATACAATCCCCCTATACTTCCTTGGATAAAAACAATGCTCCCTTTAAATGTTGTAACCGCCCACGCCATCGATATGTGCAAAACCCAATGACCCCATAGCACGCTTCCTAGGATAGAACAATGCCCCTTTTAAGGATATCTTCAAACATCGTGACCATCCATCTTCATGTTCTTATAGGAATGCTATCCGACACCAACAAGAAGATCCACATCACTAATCCGCGAGAAACTAAAATAGTCAATAAGAGTTTGGGATTTGGGGTTTGGGATTTAGGTCTAAGGCTTAGGGTTAGGTTTAGGTTTAGGGTTAGGGTTAGGGTTTAGGTTGTAGGGTTTTAGGTTTAGGTTTAGGATCTAGGTCGAGGGTTTAGGTTTAGGCTAGGCTAGGCTTAGGCTTAGGGTTAGGTTAGGTTAGGGTTTTAGGTTTAGGTTTAGGTTTAGGTGGTTTAGGTTTAGGTTTAGGGTTTAGGTTGTAGGTTGTAGGGTTTAGGTTTAGGATCTAGGGTCGAGGGTTTAGGTTTAGGATTTAGGATTTAGGGCTTAGGGTTAGGGCTTAGGTTTAGGTTTAGGGTTTTAGGTGGTTTAGGTTTAGGCTGTGGCTAGGCTAGGTTTAGGTTTGGGGTTTGGGGTTTAGGTTAGGTTTAGGTTTAGGTTTAGGTTTTTAGGTTTAGGTTTAGGGTTTGGGTTTTTAGGGTTTGGGTTTTTAGGTTTTAGGTTTTTAGGTTTAGGTTAGGGTTTTAGGTTTTAGGTTTAGGTTTAGGTTTAGGTTTAGGGTTTAGGTTTAGGTTTAGGGTCGAGGTGGTTGAGGGTTTAGGGTTTAGGGTTTGGGTTTAGGATTTAGGGTTTAGGGTCTAGGGTTTAGGGTTTAGGGTTTGGGTTTTAGAAATTTCCGATTTTTTGTTCAGAAATTTTCGGTTGAGGGCTCAGAGATCGCCGGCTGACGGTGAATAGTGACGTCGCCTGAAAAATGGTCCGTTTTTCTGCCTCTCGATTTAGGGGTCGCAATTTTCGATTTGCGTGCCACAATATTTCGTCCGATTTACTGTTCATCCCCCAATGTTACTGTTCACCGCACATCGGTCGTCCGTGTTACTGTTCACCGCATGCCGGCCGGCGGGTTACTGTTACGGGCACGCTTCCCGAGGTGAACATTGTCCCCCCTTTGCACGCTTCCCGAGGTAAAAGATCGGGTCCCCCTGCTCGGCACGCTTCTCGAGATGAACAGTGTCCCCCCCTACCGGCACGCTTCCTGAGATGAGCAGTCCCTCCCCCCCCCCCCAATGCACGCTTCCCGAGGCATAAAAGATCGGCCCCTCGCTTCAGACGCTTCCCGAGGTGAACAAAGGTCCCCTTGCATGCTTTCGAGGCAAAAAGATCGAGTCCCTCGCCGCACGCTTCTCAAGATGAACAAGGTTCTCCGCTTCAAGACGCTTTCCCGAGATGAGCAAACTCTTATGCACGCTTTGAGGCAAAAAGTTCGGTCCCCTCGCCACGCTTCCCGAGATGAACAAAGGTCCCCTTGCACGCTTCCCGAGGCAAAAAGATCGGTCCCCCGCCGACACGCTTCTCGAGATGAACAAAGGTCCCCTCGCATTGGTGCCCACTTGTCGCTTCTCCCTCTTTTCCTTCTCAAGTTTGCTTTGTTGCATGGGAGCTAGGTGGCCTTGGTGGTTAGCTAACTTTAGCTTATTCTCGCCATAGTCCTCATTATGCATATCCTTACTTCCTTTACCAATGTTAGTATCGACTTTGTCCTATACTCAACCTCGCTTGCATGCTTCGAGGCAAAAAGATCGGTGTCCCTCTCGCAAGACGCTTCCCGAGGCAAAGAATGGGTGTCCCCGCTTCAGATGCTTCCCGAGATGAATAATATCCTCCCTTTACATGCTTATCGAGGCAAAGAATTATGTCCCCTGCACGCTCCCGAGGCAAAATTGGGTGCCCCTTGTTGGCACGCTTCCCGAGATAAGACTATGTCCCCTAGCATCACGCTCCCGAGGCAAGACCGGTGCCCCATCAAGCTAATTTCCTGAGGTGAACAAAGGTCCTCCTCTTACACGCTTATCGAGGCAAAGATCGTGGTGCCCTCCCTCAAGGCCACGCTGAGGCAAAATCGTGCCCCCTACCGCACGCTTTTCGAGGTGAACAATGTCCCTCCTACACGACTCCCGAGGAAGGTCGTGGTGCCCCCGCTTGCACGCCCCGAGGCAAAAGATCGGTGCCCCCATGCTAATACGCTCAAGGCAAAGATCAGTGCCCCTTGCCCGCATGCTTCCCGAGATGAACAAAGATTCTCCCCTGATACTTCTTGAGGCAATGATCGGGTCCCCCGACATGCATCTTGCGGCAAAATCGGTGCCCCTATCTGCATGCTTCCCGAGGTGACCACTACCCTCCTCGCACGCTTCCCAAGGCAAAAATAGTGTCCCTCGCTGCTCCCCGAGGCTAAGATCGAGTGCTCCCTTGCCTACACGCCTCCCAAGGCAAGATATGGCCCCTGGCAAGTTTTTCGAGATGAACAAGTCCTCCCACCTATCCCCTCGCACTTCTCGAGGCAAAGATTAGGTGCTCCCCCTGCCTGCACGCAAGAATCCTCCTTTGTTACGCAAGCCAACTTCTTGTTCAACCAAACAGTCCCCCCATACAATCCCCCTATACTTCCTTGGATAAAAACAATGCTCCCTTTAAATGTTGTAACCGGCCCACGCCATCGATATGTGCAAAACCCAATGACCCCATAGCACGCTTCCTAGGATAGAACAATGCCCCCTTTTAAGGATATCTTCAAACATCGTGACCATCCATCTTCATGTTCTTATAGGAATGCTATCCGACAGTCAACAAGAAGATCCACATCACTAATCCGCGAGAAACTAAAATAGTCAATAAGAGTTTGGGATTTGGGGTTTGGGATTTAGGGTCTAAGGCTTAGGGGTTAGGTTTAGGTTTAGGGTTAGGTTAGGGTTTAGGGTTGTAGGGTTTTAGGTTTAGGTTTAGGATCTAGGGTCGAGGGTTTAGGTTTAGGCTAGGCTAGGGCTTAGGCTTAGGGTTAGGTTAGGTTAGGTTTTAGGTTTAGGTTTAGGTTTAGGTGGTTTAGGTTTAGGTTTAGGGTTTAGGTTGTAGGTTGTAGGGTTTAGGTTTAGGATCTAGGGTCGAGGGTTTAGGTTTAGGATTTAGGATTTAGGCTTAGGGTTAGGCTTAGGTTTAGGGTTTAGGTTTTAGGTGGTTTAGGTTTAGGCTAGGCTAGGGCTAGGTTTAGGTTTGGGGTTTGGGGTTTAGGTTAGGTTTAGGTTTAGGTTTAGGGTTTTAGGTTTAGGTTTAGGGTTTGGGTTTTTAGGGTTTGGGTTTTTAGGGTTTTAGGTTTTTAGGTTTAGGGTTTAGGGTTTTAGGTTTTAGGTTTAGGTTTAGGTTTAGGGTTTAGGTTTAGGTTTAGGGTCGAGGGTGGCTGAGGGTTTAGGGTCGAGGGTTTAGGTTTAGGGTTTTAGGTTTAGGGTCTAGGGTTTAGGGTTTAGGGTTTGGGTTTTAGAAATTTCCGATTTTTGTTCAGAATTTTGGCTGAGGGCTCGTAGATCGCGGCCGACGGTGACATAGTGACGCCGTCAAAATGGTCCGCTTTTTGCCTCGATTTAGGGTCGCACTTTTCGACGGCGTGCTACAATATTTCGTCCGATGCATCGCTCATCCCCAATGTTACCGTTTCACCGCACATCGGCCGTCTGTGTTATCGTTTCACCGCATGCCGGGCCGGAGTTATCAGCATGCACGCTTCCCGAGGTGAACATTGTCCCCTTTGCACGCTTCCCGAGGTAAAAGATCGGGTCCTCTCGCCGCACGCTTCTCGAGATGAACAAAGGTCCCCCTACCGCACGCTTCCCCGAGATGAGCAGCCTCCTCCCAATGCACGCTTCCCGAGGCAAAAGATCGGCCCTCTCGCCGCAAGACGCTTCCCGAGGTGAACAAAGGTCCCCTTGCATGCTTTCGAGGCAAAAGATCGAGTCCCCTCGCCGCACGCTTCTCAAGATGAACAAGGCTCTCGCAAGACGCTTTCCCGAGATGAGCACTCTTATGCACGCTTTCGAGGCAAAGTTCGGTCCCTCGCCGCACGCTCCCGAGATGAACAAAGGTCCCCTTGCACGCTTCCCGAGGCAAAAAGATCGGTCCCCCCGCCGACACGCCGAGATGAACAAAGGTCCCCTCGCATTGGTGCCCACTTGTCGCTTCTCCCTCTTTCCTTCTCAAGTTTGCTTTGTTGCATGGGAGCTAGGTGGCCTTGGTGGTTAGCTAACTTTAGCTTATTCGCCATAGTCCTCATTATGCATATCCTTACTTCCTTTACCAATGTTAGTATCGACTTTGTCCTATACTCAACCTGCTTGCATGCTTCTTGAGGCAAAAAGATCGGGTGTCCCTCTCGCCAAGACGCTCTCGAGGCAAAGAATGGGTGTCCCCGCTTGCATGCTTCCCGAGATGAATAATATCCTCCCTTTACATGCTTATCGAGGCAAAGAATTATGTCCCCCTGCACGCTCCCGAGGCAAAATTGGGTGCCCTTGTTGGCACGCTTCCCGAGATAAGACTATGTCCCCTAGCATCACGCTCCCGAGGCAAGACCTGGGTGCCCCATCAAGCTAACTCCTGAGGTGAACAAAGGTCCTCCCTCTTACACGCTTATCGAGGCAAAAGATCGTGGTGCCCTCCCCTGGCGCCACGCTGAGGCAAAATCGGGTGCCCCCTACCGCACGCTTTTCGAGGTGAACAATGTCCCTCCTACACGACTCCCGAGGAAGGTCGTGGTGCCCCGCTTGCACGCTTCCCGAGGCAAAAGATCGGTGCCCCCATGCTAATACGCTCAAGGCAAAAGATCAGTGCCCTTGCCCGCATGCTTCCCGAGATGAACAAAGATTCTCCCCGCATACTTCTTGAGGCAATGATCGGGTCCTCCGACATGCATCTTGCGGCAAAATCGGTGCCCCTATCTGCATGCTTCCCGAGGTGACCACTACCCTCCTCGCACGCTCCCAAGGCAAAAATAGTGTCCCTTGCTGCTCCCCGAGGCTAAGATCGAAAGTGCTCCCTTGCCTACACGCTCCCAAGGCAAGATATGGCCCCTGGCAAGTTTTTCGAGATGAACAAGGTCCTCCCACCTATCCCCTCGCACTTCTCGAGGCAAAGATTAGGTGCTCCCCCTGCCTGCACGCAAGAATCCTACTTTGTTACGCAAGCCAACTTCTTGTTCAACCAAACAGCCCCCATACAATCCCCTATACTTCCTTGGATAAAAACAATGCTCCCTTTAAATGTTGTAACCGCCCACGCCATCGATATGTGCAAAACCCAATGACCCCATAGCACGCCTCCTAGATAGAACAATGCCCCTTTTAAGGATATCTTCAAACATCGTGACCATCCATCTTCATGTTCTTATAGGAATGCTATCCGACAGTCAACAAGAAGATCCACATCACTAATCCGCGAGAAACTAAAATAGTCAATAAGAGTTTGGGATTTGGGGTTTGGGATTTAAGTCTAAGGCTTAGGGTTAGGTTTAGGTTTAGGGTTAGGTTAGGGTTTAGGTTGTAGGTTTTAGGTTTAGGTTTAGGATCTAGGTCGAGGGTTTAGGTTTAGGCTAGGCTAGGCTTAGGCTTAGGGTTAGGTTAGGGTTAGGTTTTAGGTTTAGGTTTAGGTTTAGGTGGTTTAGGTTTAGGTTTAGGGTTTAGGTTGTAGGTTGTAGGGTTTAGGTTTAGGATCTAGGGTCGAGGGTTTAGGGTTTAGGATTTAGGATTTAGGGCTTAGGTTAGGCTTAGGTTTAGGTTTAGGGTTTTAGGTGGTTTAGGTTTAGGCTGTGGCTAGGCTAGGTTTAGGGTTTGGGGTTTGGGGTTTAGGTTAGGTTTAGGTTTAGGTTTAGGTTTTTAGGTTTAGGTTTAGGGTTTGGGTTTTTAGGTTTGGGTTTTTAGGTTTTAGGTTTTTAGGTTTAGGGTTAGGTTTTAGGTTTTAGGTTTAGGGTTTAGGTTTAGGGTTTAGGTTTAGGTTTAGGGTCAGGGTGGCTGAGGGTTTAGGGTCGAGGGTTTAGGTTTAGGTTTTAGGTTTAGGTCTAGGTTTAGGGTTTAGGGTTTGGGTTTTAGAAATTTCCGATTTTTGTTCGGGAATTTTGGCTGAGGGCTCAGAGATCGCTGGCCGACGGTGAATAGTGACGCCGTCAAAATGGTCCGCTTTTTCTGCCTCTCGATTTAGGGGTCGCACTTTTCGATTTATGCTACAATATTTCGTCCGATGCATCGCTCATCCCCAATGTTACTGCTTCACCGCACATCGGCCGTCTGTAGCATCGTTTCACCGCATGCCGCCGGCTGGTTATCAGCATGCACGCTTCCCGAGGTGAACATTGTCCCCTTTGCACGCTTCCCGAGGTAAAAGATCGGTCCTCTCGCCGCACGCTTTCTCGAGATGAACAAAGGTCCCCTCACCGCACGCTTCCCGAGATGAGCAGCCCTCCCCAATGCACGCTTCCCGAGGCAAAAGATCGGCCCTCGCCGGACGCTTCCCGAGGTGAACAAAGGTCCCCTTGCATGCTTTCGAGGCAAAAAGATCGAGTCCTCTCGCCGCACGCTTCTCAAGATGAACAAGGCTCTCGCTTCAAGACGCTTTCCCGAGATGAGCAAATTTCTTATGCACGCTTCGAGGCAAAGTTCGGTCCCCCCGCTTCAGACGCTTCCCGAGATGAACAAAGTTGTCCCCTTGCACGCTTCCCGAGGCAAAAGATCGGTCCCCCGCCGACACGCTTCGAGATGAACAAAGGTCCCCTCGCATTGGTGCCCACTTGTCGCTTCTCCTCTTTTCCTTCTCAAGTTTGCTTTGTTGCATGGGAGCTAGGTGGCCTTGGTGGTTAGCTAACTTTAGCTTATTCTCGCCATAGTCCTCATTATGCATATCCTTACTTCCTTTACCAATGTTAGTATCGACTTTGTCCTATACTCAACCTCGCTTGCATGCTTCTTTGAGGCAAAAAGATCGGTGTCCCTCCTCGTTTGCACGCTCCCGAGGCAAAGAATGGGTGTCCCCGCTGCATGCTTCCCGAGATGAATAATATCCTCCCTTTACATGCTTATCGAGGCAAAGAATTATGTCCCCTGCACGCTCCCGAGGCAAAATTGGGTGCCCCTTGTTGGCACGCTCCCGAGATAAGACTATGTCCCCTAGCATCACGCTCCCGAGGCAAGACTGGGTGCCCTCATCAAGCTAATTTCCTGAGGTGAACAAAGGTCCTCCTCTTACACGCTTTATCGAGGCAAAAGATCGTGGTGCCCTCCTCAAGGCCACGCTGAGGCAAAATCGGGTGCCCCCTACCTCGCACGCTTTTTCGAGGTGAACAATGTCCCTCCTACACGACTCCCGAGGAAGGTCGTGGTGCCCCCGCTTGCACGCCTTCCCGAGGCAAAAAGATCGTGCCCCCATGCTAATACGCTCAAGGCAAAAGATCAGTGCCCCTGCCCGCATGCTTCCCGAGATGAACAAAGATTCTCCCCCCGTGATACTTCTTGAGGCAATGATCGTCCCCCGACATGCATCTTGGCGGCAAAATCGGGTGCCCCTATCTGCATGCTTCCTCGAGGTGACCACTACCCTCCCTCGCACGCTTCCCAAGGCAAAAATAGTGTCCCCTTGGCGCTGCTCCCCGAGGCTAAGATCGAAAGTGCTCCCTTGCCTACACGCTCCTAAGGCAAGATACGCCCTGGCAAGTTTTTCGAGATGAACAAAGGTCCTCCCACCTATCCCTCGCGCACTTCTCGAGGCAAAGATTAGGTGCTCCCCTGGCTCGCACGCAAGAATCCTCCTTTGTTACGCATAAAAACAATGCTCCTTTAAACT
>JAVHNN010000381.1:0-52992 GCA_031439585.1 Pterocarpus macrocarpus
TTGGAAGCAAGTCTTAATCCTTAAGGAATTGGTTTCTCTTTATTCTTTAAGTTCATTTGGCCATTGATTGGAAAGCTAGTCTTAATCCTTAAGGAATTGGTTTCTCTTTATTCTTTAAGTTCATTTGGCCATTGATTGGAAGCAAGTCTTAATCCTTAAGGAATTGGTTTCTCTTTATTCTTTTAGTTCATTTGCCATTGATTGGAAGCAAGTCTTAATCCTTAAGGAATTGGTTTCTCTTTATTCTTTAAGTTCATTTGGCCATTGATTGGAAGCAAGTCTTAATCCTTAAGGAATTGGTTTCTCTTTATTCTTTAAGTTCATTTGGCCATTGATTGGAAGCAAGTCTTAATCCTTAAGGAATTGGTTTCTCTTTATTCTTTAAGTTCATTTGGCCATTGATTGGAAGCAAAGGTCTTTATTCTTTCAGTTCATTTGGCATTGATTGGAAGCAAGTCTTAATCCTTAAGGAATTGGTTTCTCTTTATTCTTTAAGTTCGTTTGGCCATTGATTGGAAGCAAGTCTTAATCCTTAAGGAATTGGGTGTTCTTTATTCTTTAGGTTCATTTGGGCATTGATTGGAAGCAAGGCTTAATCCTTAAGGAATTGGTTTCTCTTTATTCTTTAAGTTTCATTTGGCCATTGATTGGAAGCAAGTCTTAATCCTTAGGAATTGGTTTCTCTTTATTCTTTAAGTTCATTTGGCCATTGATTGGAAGCAAGTCTTAATCCTTAAGGAATTGGTTTCCTTTATTCTTTAGGTTCATTTGGGCATTGATTGGAAGCAAGTCATAATCCTTAAGGAATTGGTTTCTCTTTATTCTTTAAGTTCATTTGGCCATTGATTGGAAGCAAGTCATTTATTCTTTATTCTTTAGTTCATTTTGGCCATTGATTGGAAGCAAGTCTTAATCCCTTAAGGAATTGGTTTCTCTTTATTCTTTAAGTTCATTTGGCCATTGATTGGAAGCAAGTCTTAATCCTTAAGGAATTGGTTTCTCTTTATTCTTTAGGTTCATTTGGCCATTGATTGGAAGCAAGTCTTAATCCTTAAGGAATTGGTTTCTCTTTATTCTTTTAGTTCATTTGCCATTGATTGGAAGCAAGTCTTAATCCTTAAGGAATTGGTTTCTCTTTATTCTTTAAGTTCATTTGGCCATTGATTTGAAGCAAGTCTTAATCCTTAAGGAATTGGTTTTCTCTTTATTCTTTAAGTTCATTTGGCCATTGATTGGAAGCAAGTCTAATCCTTAAGGAATTGGTTTCTCTTTATTCTTTTAGTTCATTTGGCCATTGATTGGAAGCAAGTCTCTTAATCCTTAAGGAATTGGTTTCTCTTTATTCTTTAAGTTCATTTGGCCCATTGATTGGAAGCAAGTCTTAATCCTTAAGGAATTGGTTTCTCTTTATTCTTTTAGTTCATTTGGCCATTGATTGGAAGCAAGTCTTAATCCTTAAGGAATTGGTTTCTCTTTATTCTTTAGGTTCATTTGGCCATTGATTGAAGCAAGTCTTAATCCTTAAGGAATTGGTTTCTCTTTATTCTTTAAGTTCATTTGGCCATTGATTGGAAGCAAGTCTTAATCCTTAAGGAATTGGTTTCTCATTTATTCTTTAGTTCATTTGGCCATTGATTGGAAGCAAGTCTTAATCCTTAAGGAATTGGTTTCTCATTTATTCTTTAAGTTCATTTGGCATTGATTGGAAGCAAGTCTTAATCTTAAGGAATTGGTTTCTCTTTATTCTTTAAGTTCATTTGGCCATTGATTGGAAGCAAGTCTTAATCCTTAGGAATTGGTTTCTCTTTATTCTTTAAGTTCATTTGGCCATTGATTGGAAGCAAGTCTTAATCCCTAAAGGAATTGGTTTCTCTTTATTCTTTAAGTTCATTTGCCATTGATTGGAAGCAAGTCTTAATCCTTAAGAATTGGTTTCTCTTTATTCTTTAAGTTCATTTGGCCATTGATTGGAAGAAGCAAGTCTCTTTATTCTTTAGTTCATTTGCCATTGATTGGAAGCAAGTCTTAATCCTTAAGGAATTGGTTTCTCTTTATTCTTTAAGTTCATTTGGCCATTGATTGGAAGCAAAGTCTTAATCCTTAAGGAATTGGTTTCTCTTTATTCTTTAGTTCATTTGGCCATTGATTGGAAGCAAGTCTTAATCCTTAAGGAATTGGTTTCTCTTTATTCTTTTAGTTCATTTGCCATTGATTGGAAGCAAGTCTTAATCCTTAAGGAATTGGTTTCTCTTTATTCTTTAAGTTCATTTGGCCATTGATTGGGCAAAGTCTTAAGGAATTGGTTTCTTTTATTCTTTTTAGTTCATTTGGCATTGATTGGAAGCAAGTCTTAATCCTTAAGGAATTGGTTTCTCTTTATTCTTTAAGTTCATTTGGCCATTGATTGGAAGCAAGTCTTAATCTTAAGGAATTGGTTTCTCTTTATTCTTTAGTTCATTTGGCCATTGATTTGGAAGCAAAGTCTCTTAATCCTTAAGGAATTGGTTTCTCTTTATTCTTTAAGTTCATTTGGCCATTGATTGGAAGCAAGTCTTAATCCTTAAGGAATTGGTTTCTCTTTATTCTTTAGGTTCATTTGGCCATTGATTGGAAGCAAGTCTTAATCCTTAAGGAATTGGTTTCTCTTTATTCTTTAAGTTCATTTGGCCATTGATTGGAAGCAAGTCTTAATCCTTAAGGAATTGGTTTGTCTTTATTCTTTAAGTTCATTTGGCCATTGATTGGATCAATGTCCTATTCCTTAAGGAATTGGTTTCTCTTTATTCTTTAAGGTTCATTTTTGGCCATTGATTGGAAGCAAGTCTTAATCCTTAAGGAATTGGTTTCTCTTTATTCTTTTAGTTCATTTGGCCATTGATTGAAGCAAGTCTTAATCCTTAAGGAATTGGTTTCTCTTTATTCTTTAAGTTCATTTGCGCATTGATTGGAAGCAAGTCTTAATCCTTAAGCAATTGGTTTCATTTATTCTTTTAGTTCATTTGGCCATTGATTGGAAGCAAGTCTTAATCCTTAAGGAATTTGGTTTCTCTTTATTCTTTAAGTTCATTTGGCAATTGATTGGAAGCAAGTCTTAAACCTTAAGGAATTGGTTTCTCTTTATTCTTTAAGTTCATTTGGCCATTGATTGGAAGCAAGTCTTAATCCTTAAGGAATTGGTTTCTCTTTATTCTTTAGGTTCATTTGGCCATTGATTGGAAGCAAGTCTTAATCCTTAAGGAATTGGTTTCTCTTTATTCTTTTAAGTTCATTTGGCCATTGATTGGAAGCAAGTCTTAATCCTTAAGGAATTGGTTTCTCTTTATTCTTTAAGTTCATTTGGCCATTGATTGGAAGCAAGTCTTAATCCTTAAGGAATTGGTTTCTATTCTTTAGTTCATTTGGCAATTGATTGGAAGCAAGTCTTAATCCTTAAGGAATTGGTTTCTCTTTATTCTTTAAGTTCATTTGGCCATTGATTGGGAGCAAGTCTTAATCATCAATGAATTGGTTTCTCTTTATTCTTTAAGTTCATTTGGCATTGATTGGAAGCAAGTCTTAATCCTAAGGAATTGGTTTCCTTTATTCTTTTAGTTCATTTGGCCATTGATTGGAAGCAAGTCTTAATCCTTAAGGAATTGGTTTCTCTTTATTCTTTAAGTTCATTTGGCCATTGATTGGGAGCAAGTCTTAATCCTTAAGGAATTGGTTTCTCTTTCTTCTTTAAGTTCTTTTGGCCATTGATTGGAGCAAGTCTTAATCTTAAGGATCTTTATTCTTTAATGTCATTTGGCCATTGATTGGAAGCAAGTCTTAATCCTTAAGGAATTGGTTTCTCTTTATTCTTTAAGTTCATTTGGCCATTGATTGAAGCAAGCAAGTCTTAAGGAATTGGGTTCTTTATTCTTTAAGTTCATTTGGCCATTGATTGGAAGCAAGTCTTAATCCTTAAGGAATTGGTTTCTCTTTATTCTTTTAGGTTCATTTGGCCATTGATTGGAAGCAAGTCTTAATCCTTAAGGAATTGGTTTCTCTTTATTCTTTAAGTTCATTTGGCCATTGATTGGAAGCAAGTCTTATTATTGGTTTCTCTTTAGTTCATTTGGCCATTGATTGGAAGCAAGTCTTAATCCTTAAGGAATTGGTTTCTCTTTATTCTTTAAGTTCATTTGGCCATTGATTGGAAGCAAGTCTTAATCCTTAAGGAATTGGTTTCTCTTTATTCTTTAGGTTCATTTGGCCATTGATTGGAAGCAAGTCTTAATCCTTAAGGAATTTGGTTTCTCTTTATTCTTTTAGTTCATTTGCCATTGATTGGAAGCAAGTCTTAATCCTTAAGGAATTGGTTTCTCTTTATTCTTTAAGTTCATTTGGCCATTGATTGGAAGCAAGTCTTAATCCTTAAGGAATTGGTTTCTCTTTATTCTTTTAGTTCATTTGGCCATTGATTGGAAGCAAGTCTTAATCCTTAAGGAATTGGTTTCTTTATTCTTTTAGTTCATTTGCCATTGATTGGAAGCAAGTCTTAATCCTTAGGAATTGGTTTCTCTTTATTCTTTAAGTTCATTTTGCCATTGATTGGAATCAGGTCCTAATCCTTGAGGAATTGGTTTCTCTTTATTCTTTTAGTTCATTTGGCCATTGATTGGAAGCAAGTCTTAATCCTTAAGGAATCTCTTTATTCTTTAGTTCATTTGGCCATTGATTGGAAGCAAGTCTTAATCTTAGGAATTGGTTTCTCTTTATTCTTTAGTTCATTTGGCCATTGATTGGAAGCAAGTCTTAATCCTTAAGGAATTGGTTTCTCTTTATTCTTTAAGTTCATTTGGCCATTGATTGGAAGCAAGTCTTAATCCTTAAGGAATTGGTTTCTCTTTATTCTTTTAGTTCATTTGGCCATTGATTGGAAGCAGTCCTTAAGGATTGATTTCATTTATTCTTTAGTTCATTTGGCCATTGATTGGAAGCAAGTCTTAATCCTTAAGGAATTGGTTTCTCTTTATTCTTTAAGTTCATTTGGCCATTGATTGGAAGCAAGTCCTTAAGGAATTTTTCTCTTTTCTGTTCATTTGGCATTGATTTGGAAGCAAGTCTTAATCCTTAAGGAATTGGTTTCTCTTTATTCTTTAAGTTCATTTGGCCATTGATTGGAAGCAAGTCTTAATCCTTAAGGAATTGGTTTCTCTTTATTCTTTAGTTCATTTGGCCATTGATTGGAAGCAAGTCTTAATCCTTAAGGAATTGGTTTCTCTTTATTCTTTTAGTTCATTTGCCATTGATTGGAAGCAAGTCTTAATCCTTAAGGAATTGGTTTCTCTTTATTTCTTAATGTCATTTGGCCACGATTCGAAGCAAGTCTTAATCCATAATGAATTGGTTTCTCTTTATTCTTTAAGTTCATTTGGTCATTGATTGGAAGCAAGTCTTAATCTTGGTTACTCTTTACTCTTTACGCTCATATATGGCAATTGATTGGAAGCAAGTCTTAATCCTTAAGGAATTGGTTTCATTTATTCTTTAGATCATTTAAGCCATTGATTTGAAGCAAGTCGTAATACTGAAGGAATTGGTTTCTCTTTATTCTTTAGGTTCATTTGGTACTGATTGGAAGCAAAGTCTTAATCCCGTAAGGAATTGGGTTTCTCTTAATCTTTTAAGTTCATATTTGGCCATTGATTGGAAGCAAGTCTGTTTACTCTTGACGCTCATTTTGGCCATTAATTGAAATCAAGTCTTAATCCTTAAGGAATTGGTTTCTCTTTATTCTTTAAGTTCATTTGGCCATTAATTGGAAGCAAGTCGTAATACTTAAGGAATTGATTTCTTATTATTCTTTAGGTTCAAACCATTGACTGGAAGCAAGTCTTAATCCTTAAGGAATTGGTTTCCATTTATTCTTTTAGTTCGATTTGCCATTGATTGGAAGCAAGTCTTAATCCTTAAGGAATTGGTTTCTCTTTATTCTTTAAGTTCATTTGGCCATTGATTGTAAGCAAGTCTCATTACTTAAGGAATTGGTTTCATTTATTCTTTAGGTTCATTTTGGCAATTGATTGGAAGCAAGTCTTAATCCTGTAAGGAATTGGTTTCTCTTTATTCTTTTATGTTCATTTGGCCATTGCTTGAAGCAAGTCTGTTTACGCTTTACTGCTCATTTGGCAATTAATTGAAGCAAGTCTTAATCCTTAAGGAATTGGTTTCACTTTATTCTTTAAGTTCATTTGGCCATTCAATGGAAGCAAGTCGTAATACTTAAGGAATTGGTTTCTCATTTATTCTTTTAGTTTATTTCTGTCATTGATTGGAAGCAAGTCCTAATCATTAAGGAATTGGTTTCTCATTATTCTTTAGGTTCATTTTTCATTAATATCAGCAAGTCCAAATCATTAAGGAATTGATTCCATTTATTCTTTTTAGTTCGACATATTGATTGAAGCAAGTCTTAATACTTAAAGAATTGTTTCCATTTATTCTTTAGTTCTTTCAGCCATTGATTGGAAGTAAGTCTTAATCCTTAAGAAATTGGTTTCTCTTTTTATTCTTTAGGTTCATTTGGGCATTGATTGGAAGCAAGTCTTAATCCTTAAGGAATTGGTTTCTCTTATTTTTAATGTCATTTGGTCGCTGATTGAAGCAAGTCTTTATTCTTAATGTCATTTGGCCAATGTATTGGAAGCAAGTCTTAATCCATAATGAATTGGTTTCTCTTTATTCTTTAAGTTCATTTGGTCATTGATTGGAAGCAAGTCCTTGGTTTCTTTACTCTTTACGCTCATATGGCAAATTGATTGAAGCAAAGCCTTAATCCTTAAGGGTTTAATTGGATTTCTCATTTATTCTTTTAGATCTTTAAGCCATTGATTGGAAGCAAGTCGTAATACTGAAGGAATTGGTTTCTCTTTATTCTTTAGGTTCATTTAGCAATTGATTGGAAGCAAGTCTTAATCCGTAAGGAATTGGTTTCTCTTTAATCTTTAAGTTCATTTGGCCATTGATTGGAAGCAATCCTTAAGCAAGTCTGCTACTCTCGAATGCTCATTTGGCAATTGAATCCAAGCTAAAGTCTTAATCCTTAAGGAATTGGTTTCTCTTTATTCTTTAATGTCATTTGGCCGCTGATTGGAATCAAGTCTTAATCCTTGAGGAATGGGGTTCTCTTTATTCTTTAATGTCATTTGGCCACTGATTGGAAGCAAGTCTTAATCCATAAGGAATTGGTTTCTCTTTATTCTTTAAGTTCATTTGGTCATTGATTGGAAGCAAGTCTTAATCCTTAAGGAATTGGTTTCTCTTTATTCTTTACGCTCATATGGCAATTGATTGGAAGCAAGTCTTAATCTCTTAAGGAATTGGTTTCTCATTTATTCTTTTAGATCATTTAAGCCATTGATTGGAAGCAAGTCGAATACTGAAGGAATTGGTTTCTCTTTATTCTTTAGGTTCATTTTGGCAATTGATTGGAAGCAAGTCTTAATCCTGTGAAGGGAATTGGTTTCTCTTTTTAATCTTTAAGTTCATTTGGCCATTGATTGGAAGCAAGTCTTAATACTTAAGGAATTGGTTTCTGTTTACTCTTGACGTTCATTTGGCAATTAATTGAAAGCAAGTCTTAATCCTTAAGGAATTGGTTTCTCTTTATTCTTTAAGTTCATTTGGCCATTGATTGGGAGCAAGTCGTAATACTTAAGGAATTGGTTTCTCATTATTCTTTAGGTTCATTTGGCCATTGATTGGAAGCAAGTCCTAATCCTTAAGGAATTGGATTCCATTTATTCTTTTAGTTCGACGGAGATTGATTGGAAGCAAGTCTTAATCCTTAAGGAATTGGTTTCTTCTTATTCTTTAAGTTCATTTGGCTAATATTGATTGCAAGCAAGTCTTAATACTTAAGGAATTGGTTTCCATTTATTCTTTAGGTTCATTTGGCAATTGATTGGAAGCAAGTCTTAATCCGTAAGGAATTGGTTTCTCTTTATTCTTTATGTTCATTTGGCCACATGGAAGCAAGTCTTAATCCTTAAGGAATTGGTTTCTCATGACGCTTTACGCTCATTTGGCACCATTGACTGCAAGCAAGTCTTAATCCTTAAGGAATTGGTTTCACTTTATTCTTTAAGTTCATTTGGCCACACGGAAGCAAGTCGTAATACTTAAGGAATTGGTTTCTCATTATTCTTTAAGCTTCATTTGGCCATTAACATCGGAAGCAAGTCCTAATCATTAAGGGAATTGGATTCCATTTATTCTTTTTACAATGATTTATTTGGCCATTGATTGAAAGCAAGTCTTAATCCTTAAGGAATTGGCTTTCTCTTTATTCTTTAAGTCTATTATTTGCCATTGATTTGAAGCAAGTCTTAATACTTAAGGAATTGGTTTCCATTTATTCTTTAGTTCATTAAGCCACATTGGAAGCAAGTCTTAATCCTTAAGGAATTACTTTCATTTATTCTTTTAGGTCTATTTGGGCATTGATTGGAAGCAAGTCTTAATCCCAAGGAATTGGTTTCTCTTTATTCTTTAATGTCATTTGGCAATGCTGATTGAAGCAAGTCTCATTTATTCTTTAATGTTCATTTGGCCAATGACAGCAAGTCTTAATCCATAAGGAATTGGTTTCTCTTTATTCTTTAAGTTCATTTGGTCAGCTGATTGGAAGTAAGTCTTGTTTATCTTTCTTTACGTTCATATGGTACTGATTGGAAGCAAGTCTTAATCCTTAAGGAATTGATTTCATTTATTCTTTAGATCATTTGGCCATTGATTGGAAGCAAGTCGACATCCTTAAGGAATTGGTTTCTTTTTATTCTTTAGGTTCATTTAGCAAATTGATTGGAAGCAAGTCTTAATCCTGTAAGGGAATTGGTTTTCTCTTTAATCTTTTAAGTTCATTTGGCTATTGATTGGAAGCAAGTCTTAATGCTTAAGGAATTGGTTTCTCGACGCTCATTTGGCAATTAATTGAAAGCAAGTCTTAATCCTTAAGGAATTGGTTTCTCATTTATTCTTTAAGTTCATTTGGCCATTGATTGGAAGCAAGCCGTGAATACTTAAGGAATTGGTTTCTCATTATTCTTTAGGTTCATTTGGCCATTGGATTGGGAGCAAGTCGTAATCCTTAAGGAATTGGATTTTCATTTATTCTTTAGGTTCAGATTTGGCCATTGATTGGAAGCAAAGTCTTAATCCTAAGGAATTGGTTTTCATTTATTTCTTTTTAAGTTCATTTGGCGCATTGATTGAAGCAAAGTGTCTTAATCCTTAAGGCGAATTGGTTTTCCCCATTTATTCTTAAGTTCATTTGGCCATTGATGTGGAAGCAAAGTCGTTAACTACTTAAGGAATTGGTTTCTCTTTATTCTTTAGGTTCATTTGGCCAGCTTGATTGAAGCAAGTCCTGCTTACGCCACGCTCATTTGGCAATTAATTGAAGCAAGTTCAATCCTTAAGGAATTGGTTTCCATTTATTCTTCCTAAGTTCGATTTGGCCATTGATTGGAAGCAAGTCGTTAACTACTTAAGGAAATTGGTTTCTCTTTATTCTTTAAGTTCATTTCTCAGCTATTAGATTGGAAGCAAGTCTTAATCATTAAGGAATTGGTTTCCATTTATTCTTTTTAGTTCGATTTCAGCCATTGATTGGAAGCAAGTCTTAATCCTTAAGGAATTGGTTTCCTTTCTTTTTATTCTTTAGGTTCATTTGGGCCATTGATTGGAAGCAAGTCTTAATCCTTAAGGAATTGGTTTCTCTTTATTCTTGTAAGTTCATTTGGCCATTGACTTTCTTGGAAGCAAGTCTTAATCTTTAGGGGAATTGGTTTCTCTTATTCTTTAGGTGTCATTTGGCCATTGATTGGAAGCAAGTCTTAATCCATAAGTGAATTGGTTTCTCTTTATCTTCTTTAATGCTCATTTGGCCATTGATTGGAAGCAAGTTTGTCTTTATTCTTTTAATGCTCATTTGGCCATTGATCGGAAGCAAGTCTTAATCCATAAGTGAATTGGTTTCTCTTTATTCTTTAGTTCATTTGGCCATTGATTGGAAGCAAGTCGTAATACTGAAGGAATTGGTTTCTCTTTATTCTTTAATGTTCATTTGGCAATTGATTGGACAAGTTAAAGTCTTAATCCTTAAGGAATTGATTTCTCTTATCTCTTTAAGTTCATTTTAGCCATTGATTGGAAGCAAGTCGAATACTGAGCGAATTTCTGGTTTTATTCTTTACGTTCTTATGGCAATTGATTGGAAGCAAGTCTTATTCCTTAAGGAATTGGTTTCTCTTTATTCTTTAAGTTCATTTGGCCATTGATTGGAAGCAAGTCTTAATCCTTAAGGAATTGGTTTACATTTATTCTTTTAGATCATTTGGCCATTGATTGGAAAGCAAAGTCGTAATACTTAAGGAATTGGTTTCTCTTTATTCTTTAAGTTCATTTGGCAATTGATTGGGAGCAAGTCTTAATCCTTCTAAGGAATTGGTTTCTCTTTTTATTCTTTAAGCTTCATTTGGCCATTTGACATTGGAAGCAAAGTCCTAATCCTTAAGGAATTGGTTTACTCTTTATTCTTTACGTTCGATTTGGCACCATTGATTGGAAGCAAGTCTTTTAATCTCTTAAGTAGAATTGGTTTCTCTTTATTCTTTAAGTTCATTTGGCCATTGATTGGGAGCAAGTCGTTAATACTTAAGGAATTGGTTTCCATTTATTCTTGTGTTCATTTGGCAATTGATTGAAGCAAGTCGTTAATCCGTGAAGGAATTGGTTTCTCTTTATTCTTTAGGTTCATTTGGCCATTGATTGGAAGCAAGTCTGCGACGCCACGCTCATTTGGTACCAATTGGAAGTGTCTTAATCTTAAGGAATTGGTTTCCATTTATTCTTTAGTTCCATTTGGCCATTGATTGGAAGCAAGTCTAATCCTTAAGGAATTGGTTTCTCTTTATTCTTTTAAGTTCATTTGGCCATTGACAAGTTGGAGCCCCAATCATTAGCTTAATTGATTCGGCATTTAAGGAATTGGTTTCTCATTATTCTTTAAGGTTCATTTGGCCATTGATTGAAGCAAAGTCCGAATCCTTAAGGAAATTGGATTCCATTTATTCTACTTAAGTTCGATTTGGCCATTGATTTGAAGCAAGTCTTAATCCTTAAGGAATTGATTTCTCTTTATTCTTTAGGTTCTATTTGGCCATTGATTGGAAGCAAGTCTTAATCCTTAAGTGACCTATTCATCTTTATTCTTTTAAGTTCATTTTGGCCATTGATTGGAAGCAAGTCTGTTTACTCTTACGCTCATTTGGCATTTAGATTGGAAGCTAAGTCTTTAATCCTTCAGGAATTGGTTTCTCTTTATTCTTTAAATTCATTTGGCCATTGATTGAAGCAAGTCTCTTTATTCTTAATGTCATTTACAACATTGAAGCAAGTCGTGAATCCTTAAGGAATTGGTTTCTCATTATTCTTTAAGTTCATTTGGCCATTGATTGGAAGCAAGTTTGTTTAATCTACGCTCATGGCGCAATTGACGGCAAGTCTTAATCCCCAGCGACCGATTTCATTTATTCAGATCTTGCCTACTGACAAGTTAAAGTCGTGACACCAAGGACTGGGTTTCTCATTTATTCTTTATAATTCATTTAAGCTATTGATTGGAAGCAAGTCTTAATCCGTAAGGAATTGGTTTCTCTTATTCTTTAAGTTCATTTGGCCATTGATTGAAGCAAGCTCTTAAGTCCTTAAGGAATTGGTTACTCATTTATTCTTTCTTTTAGTTCTTTTGGTCAGCCATTGATTATGGAAGCAAAGTCTTAATCCTTAAGGAATTGGTTTCTCTTTATTCTTTTTAGGTTCATTTGGCCATTGATTGAAGGAAGCAAGCTCTTAATCCTTAAGGAATTGGTTTCATTATTCTTAATCGTCATTTCCATTACGTTGATCAGCAAGTCTTTATTCTTAATGTCATTTGGCCATTGATTGAAGTTAAGTCCTAGAATCCATAAGGGAATTGGTGTCTCATTTATTCTTTTAGTGTCATTTCCAATATTGATCAGCCAAGCTTGTTTACTCTTACGTCGCTATATGGCCATTGATTGGAAGCAGTCTGTCTTAATCCTTAAGGAATTGGTTTCACTTATTCTTTAAAAAGTAAGTTCATTTGGCCATTGATCATGCAAGCAAGTCTTAATACTCTCAAGTGTAATTTGGTTTCTGTTTATTCTTTACGTTCATTTTGGCAAATTGATTGGAAGCAAGTCTCAATCCTATAGGAATTGGTTTCTCTTTATTCTTTAGGTTCATTTGCCATTGATTGAAGTGTCAAGAGATCACACAAACAAAGATAGGAAATGAAATACACACACTCACGTCAACAACAACTCATCTCAATGATCGAGGCGCGCGATGATTGCCGATCGAATCATTTAGCAAGTCTTAATCCTGTATGAATTGGTTTCTTTTTTATTTTTTAAGTCTCCATTTGGCCATTGCTTGGAAGCAAGTCTTAACTTCATGTAGAATTGGTTTCACTTATTCTT
Source organism: Pterocarpus macrocarpus (assembly GCA_031439585.1). Classification (NCBI taxonomy): domain Eukaryota; kingdom Viridiplantae; phylum Streptophyta; class Magnoliopsida; order Fabales; family Fabaceae; genus Pterocarpus; species Pterocarpus macrocarpus. Next base: position 12,534 of record JAVHNN010000381.1, read on the forward strand.
ACGTTCAATTTGGTACCATTGATTGGAAGCAAGATCGTGAATCCTTAAGGAATTGGTTTCTCATTATTCTTTAAGTTCATTTGGCCATATTGATTGGAAGCAAGTCGTAATTACTTAAGGAATTGGATTCCATTTATTCTTTAAGGTTCATTTGGCCATTGATTGGAAAGCAAGTTCTCAATCCTTAAGGAATTGGTTTCCATTTATTCTTTTAGTTCCATTTGGCCATTGATTGGAAGCAAAGTCTTAATTCTTAAGGAATTGGTTTTTATTTCAGGTGTTCATTTGGCCATTGCTTTAAGTAAACTGCATTTGGCCATTGCTCATTTACAAACACTAAAAAGAAAAGGCAAAGTCTTAATCCTTAAGGAATTGGTTTCTCTTTATTCTTTAGGTTCATATTTGGCCACATTGATTGAAGTGCAAGTCTGTAATCCTTATAGGGAATTGGTTTCTCATTTATTCTTCTTAGTCTTCATTTGGCTCATTGATTGGAAGCTACAGTCCCAATCATTAAGTGAGAATTGGATTCCATTTAGATCCTTAAGGTCAATTGGTTGCCATTGATTGGAAGCAAAGTCTTAATCCTTAAGTGAATTGGTTTCTCTTTATTCTTTTAAGTTCATTTGGCCATTGATTGGAAGCAAGTTTGTTTACTCTTACCATATGGCAATTGATTGAAGTAAGTCTTAATACTTAAGGAATTGGTTTCATTTATATTCTTCTTTAGTTCTTTAAGCCATTAGATTGGAAGTGCAAGTCTTAATACCTTAAGGAATTGGTTTCTCTTTATTCTTTTAGGTTCATTTGGGCATTGATTGGAAGCAAAGTCTTAATCCTTAAGGAATTGGTTTCTCTTTATTCTTAATGTCATTTGGTCATGGATTACGTCTCACTCTTTAAGTTCATTTCTGGCCGTTGATTGGAAGCAAGTCTCATTATTCTTAATGCTCATTTGGCCATTGATTGGAAGCAAGTCTTAATCCTATAAGGAATTGGCTTTCTCTTTATTCTTTAAGTTCATTTATCATTGATTGGAAGCATGTCTGCTACTTTGACGCAATTTGGCCATTGATTGGAAGCAAGTCTTACATCCTTAAGGAATTGGTTTCTCATTATTCTTTTTAGGTTCATTTTGGCAATTGATTGGAAGCAAGTCTTAATCCTTAAGGGAATTGGTTTCTCTTTATTCTTTTAGTTCGATTTGGCCATTGATTGAAGCAAGTCTGCTTACTCTTACGCTCATTTTGGCACCACTGAAGCAAGTCTTAATATCCATAAGGAATTGGTTTTCTTTATTCTTTAAGTTCTATTTTGGCGCATTGATTGGAAGCAAGTCTTAATACTTAAGGAATTGGTTTCTCTTTATTCTTAGGTTCATTTGGCCATTGATTGGAAGCAAGTCCTAATCCTCAAGGAATTGGTTTCATTTATTCTTTTACGTTCCATTTGGCCATAAATTGATTGGAAGCAAGTCTTAATCCTATTAAGGAATTGGTTTCTCTTTTTATTCTTGCTAAGTTCATTACTGGCCATCGTGAAAAAAAAAAGTCAAATAATACTTAATGTAATTGGTTTCTCATTATTCTTTAGGTTCATTTGGCCATTGATTAAGGGTCCAAATCATTGCTAATGGATTCCATTTATTCTTTTTAGTTCGATTGATTGAAGCTAAAAGTCTTAATACTTAAGGAATTGGTTTCATCATTATTCTTTTTAGTCTTCATTTCACTGGCCATTGATTGGAAGCAAGTCTTAATCCTTAAGGAATTGGTTTCTCTTTATTCTTTTAAGTTCGATTTGGCCATTGATTGGGAAGCCAAGTCTTAATCCTTAAGGAATTGGTTTCTTTATTCTTTAATGTCACGGCCGCTAATTGAAGCAAGTCTTTATTCTTTAAGTTCATTTGGGTTTAACCATTGATTCAGCTAAGTCTTAATCCTTAAGGAATTGGTTTTCATTTATTCTTTAAGTTCATTTAAGCCATTGATTGGAAGCAAGTCTTAATCCTTAAGGAATTGGTTTCTCTTTATTCTCTTAAGTTCATTTGGCCATGCTGATTGGAAGCAAGTCTTCTAATCCTTAAGGAATTGGTTTCTCATTATTCTTTAATGTTCATTGGCCATTTGGCCATTGGAAGCAAGTCTTAATCCATAAGGAATTGGTTTCTCTTTATTCTTTGAAGTTCATATTGGTCATTGATTGAAGCAAGTCTCATAGCTCTTTACTGCTCATTTGGCAATTAATTGAAAGCAAGTCTTAATCCTTAAGGAATTGGTTTCTCTTTATTCTTTTAAGTTCATTTGGCCATTGATTGGGAGCAAGTCTTAACACTTTAAGGAATTGGTTTCTCATTATTCTTTGTAGGTTCATTTGGCCATTGATTGAAGCAAGTCTTAATCCTGTAAGGAATTGGTTTTCATTTATTCTTTAGTTCGATTTGGCCATTGATTGGAAGCAAGTCTTTAATCCTTAAGGAATTGGTTTTCTTGATTCTTTGGAAAACTATTTGGCACATTGATTGGAAGCAAGTCTTAATCCTTAAGGAATTGGTTTCTCTTTATTCTTTTTAGTTCATTTAAGCCATTGATTGGAAGCAAGTCTTAATACGTTAAGGAATTGGTTTCTCTTTATTCTTTAGGTTCATTTGGGCAATTGATTAGAAGCAAGTGCTTAATCCTGTGAAGGAATTTGGTTTTTTATTTCTTTAAGTTCATTTGGCCATTGATTGAAGCAAGTCTGCTTTATTCTTTAATAAATAGGTTCGATTTGGCCATTGATTGGAAGCAAGTCTTAATCCTTAAGGGAATTGGTTTCTCTTTTATTCTTCTTAAGTTCATTTGGCCATTGATTGGAAGCAAGTCTTAATTTCTAAGGAATTGGTTTCATCATTATTCTTAATTCATTTCTGGCAATTGATTGGAAGCAAGTCCTAATCATTAAGGAATTGGTTTCTCATTATTCTTTAGGTTCATTTGGCCATTGATTGGAAGCAAGTCCAAATCATTAAGGAATTGGTTTCACTTTATTCTTTTAAGTTCCTGATTTTGGCCATTGATTGGAAAGCAAGTCTTAATACTTAAGGTTAATTATTTTCCATTTATTCTTTACGTTCATTTGGCCATTGATTGGAAGCAAGTCCTAATCCCAAGGAATTGGTTTTCATTTATTCTTTATAAGTTCATCGATTGGCCATTGATTGGAAGCAAGTCGAATCCTTAAGGAATTGGTTTCTCATTATTCTTTAAGTTCATATTTGGCCATTGATTGGAAGCAAGTCCTAATCCTTAAGGAATTGGTTTCCCCCATTTATTCTTTTTTAGTTCCATTTGGTTTCATTGATTGGAAGCAAGTCTTAATCCTTATAGGAATTGGTTTCTCTTTATTCTTTAAGTTCATTTGGCCATTGATTGAAGCAAGTCTTAATATTCCTTAAGGAATTGGTTTCTCATTATCTTTAATTCATTTGGGCATTGATTGGAAGCAAGTCCAACTATTAAGGCGAAATTGATTCCTACTTATTCTTTTTAGTTCGATTTTGGCCATTGGATTGAAGCAAGTCTTAATCCTTAAGGAATTGGTTTTCTTATTCTTTAAGGTTCTATTTGGCCATTGATTGGAAGCAAGTCTTAATACTGTAAGTGAATTGGTTTTTCTTTATTCTTTAAGTTCATTTGGCCATTGATTGAAGCAAGTTCCTGCTACTTGACGCTCATTTGGCAATTAATTGAAGCAAGCCTAATACTTAAGGAATTGGTTTCTCTTTATTCTTTAAGTTCATTTGGCCACGATCGAAGCTACAAGTTTCCCCAATCCCATGGAATTGGATTCCATTTATTCTTTAATGTCATTTGGCATATTGATTGGAAGCAAGTCTTAACTCCTTAAGGAATTGGTTTTCATTTATTCTTTTAAGTTCATTTGGCCATTGATTGGAAGCTAAAGTCTTACATCCTTAAGGAATTGGTTTCTCTTTATTCTTTACGTTCATTTGGCAATTGATTGAAGCAAGTCCTTAATCCTTAAGGAATTGGTTTTCATTGTATTCTTTAGGTTCATTTGGGCTATTGATTAGAAGCAAAAGTCTTAACTACCTTAAGGAATTTTGGTTTCTTATTCTTTAATATCATTTGGCCGTTGATTGAAGTGTCTACATTATTCTTTAATGTCATTTGGCCAAATTGATTGGAAGCAAGTCTTAATCCTGTAAGGAATTGGTTTCTCTTTATTCTTTAAGTTCATTTGGCCGCTGATTGCATGTCTGCTACTCCCCCACTAATTTGGTATTGATTGGAAGCAAGTCGTGAATCCTTAAGTAGAAATTGGTTTCTCATTTATTCTTTAGGTTCACTTTTGGCCATTGATTGGAAGCAAGTCTCTAATCCTTAAGTGAATTGTTTCTCTTTATTCTTTTTAGGTCTCTATTTGGCCATTGATTTGGAAGCAAGTCTTAATCCTGTAAGGAATTTCGGTTTCTCTTTATTCTTTAAGTTCATTTGGCCATTGATTGTGTGTAAGCAAGTTCATTACTCATTTATTCTTTACGTTCATTTGGCAATTGATTGGAAGCAAAAGTCTTAATCCTGTAAGGAATTGGTTTCCATTTATTCTTTTAGTCTCATTTGGCCATTGATTGGAAGCAAAGTCTTAATCCTTTAAGGAATTGGTTTCTCTTTATTCTTTAGGTTCATTTGGCCATTGATTGGAAGCAAGTCTTAATCCTTAAGGAATTAGGTTTCTCTTTATTCTTTTTAGGTTCCATTTGGCCATTGATTGGAAGCAAGTCTTAATCCTTAAGGAATTGAAGTTTTCATTATTCTTTAAGTTCATTTTGGCCATTGATTGGAAGCAAGTCTCAATTACGCATTAAGGAATTGGTTTCTCATAATATTCTATTTAGTCTCATTTGCCATTGATTGGAAGCAAAGTCTTAATCCTCCATTAAGGAATTGATTTCACTTTATTCATTTAAGTTCTGATTTGGCCATTGATTGGAAGCAAGTCTTAATACTTAAGGAATTGGTTTCTCTATTATTCTTTTTAAGCTTCATATTTGGCCATTGATTGGAAGCAAGTCTTAAGTCTTATGAATTGGCTTATGCTTTAAGTTCATTTGGCCATTGATTGGAAGCAAGTCTTAATCCTTCATGAATTGGTTTCTCTTTTATTCTTTAAGGTCGATTTGGCCATTGATTGGAAGCAAGTCTTAATCCTTCGTAAGGAATTGGTTTTCATTATTCTTTAGGTTCATTTGGCCATTGATTGGAAGTGCTTTCAAAGTCGTAATACTCTAAGGAATTGGTTTCCATTTATTCTTTTTAGGTTCGATTTAAGGCTATTGATTGGAAGCAAGTCTTAATCCTTAAGGAATTGGTTTCTCTTTATTCTTTAAGTTCATTTGGACCATTGATTGGAAGCAAGTCTTAATCCTTAAGGAATTGGTTTCTCTTTATTCTTTAAGTTCATTTTAAGCCCATTGATTGGAAGCAAGTCTTAATACTTAAGGAATTGGTTTCTCTTTATTCTTTTTTAGGTTCATTTTGGGCTATACTGATTAGAAGTACAAGTCTTAACTTCTTAAGGAATTGGTTTTCTTTATTCTTTAAGTTCATTTGGCCATTGATTGGAAGCAAGTTTGTTTACTCTTTACATGTCATTTGGCCATTGATTGAAGCAAGTCTTTAATCCTTAAGGAATTGGTTTCTCTTTATTCTTTAAGTTCATTTGGCCATTGATTGGAAGCAAGTCGTAATACTGAAGCGAATTGGTTTCTCTATTATTCTTTAAGTTCATTTGGCAATTGATTGGAAGCAAGTCTTAATCCCATATAGGGAATCTGGTTTTCTTTATTCTTTTAAGTTCATTTGGCCATTGATTGGAAGCAGTGCCTTAATCCGTGAAGGAATTGGTTTCTCTTTTATTCTTTACGCTCATTTGGCAATTGATTGGAAGCAAGTCTTAATCCTTAAGGAATTGGTTTTCTCTATTCTTTAGGTTCATTTGGCAATTGATTGGAAGCAAGTCGTTAACTCCTTAAGGGAATTGGTTTCTCTTTATTCTTTAAGTTCATTTTGGCCATTGATTGGGAAGCATAGTCTAATCCTTAAGGCTTAATTGATTCTCATTATTCTTTAGGTTCATTTGGCCATTGATTGGAAGCAAGTCTTAATCCTTAAGCGAATTAGGTTTCATTTATTCTTTAAGTTCCATTTTGGCCATTGATTGGGAGCAAGTCTTTAATATTTAAGGAATTGGTTTCTCTTTATTCTTTATAGTTCATTCTTGGCCATTGATTGGAAGCAAGTCTTAATCCGTTAAGGGAATTTGGTTTCTCTCTTATTCTTTAGGTTCCGATTTGGCCATTGATAATGAAGCAAGTCTTAATCCTTAAAGGGAATTGGTCTTCTCATTTATTCATTTAGTTCGATTTTGGCCATTGATTGGAAGCAAGTCTTAATCCCCGCTTAAGTGAATTGGTTTCTCTTTATTCTCTTTAAGTTCATTTGGGCCATTGATTGGAAGCAAGTCTTAATACTTAAGTATGAATTGGTTTCTTCATTATTCTTTAAGGGTTCTATTTGGGCATTGATTGGAAGCAAGTCTTAATCCTTATGAATTGGCTTTCTTATTCTTTAATGTCATTTGAATGATTTAAGCAAGTTCTTTATTCTTTAATGTCATTTGGCCGTTGATTGGAAGCTAAGTCGTGCATTATTCTTAATGTCAATGCTGTTTGATCGAAGCAAATCTTAATCCTTAAGGAATTGGTTTCTCTTTATTCTTTAAGTTCATTTGGCCATTGATTGGAAGCAAGTCTCTAATACTTAAGTGAATTGGATTCTCATTTATTCTTTTTAGGTTCGATTTGGCCATTGATTGGACAGCAAGTCTTAATCCTTAAGCGAATTCTGGATTCTCTTTATTCTCTTATGGTTCATTTGGGCATTGATCGTTGTGCAAAGTCTTAATCCTTAAGGAATTGGTTTCTCTTTATTCTTTTAAGTTCATTTGGCCATTGATTTAAGCAAGTCGAATACTTAAGGAATTGGTCCTGGGCGAATTTGGCATTATTCTTTAGTCGTTCATTTGGCCATTGATTAGAAGCTAAAGTCTTAATCCTTAAGCGAATTGGTTTTCTTTATTCTTTTAAGTTCGATTTAATGCCATTGATTGGAAGCAAGTCTTAATCCTTAAGGAATTGGTTATTCTCTTTTACTTTGTAAGCTCATTTGGCCATTGATTGGAAAGCAAGTTTTAATCCTTAAAGAATTGGTTTCCATTTATTCTCTTAAGTTCATTAAGCCATTGATTGAAGCAAGTCTTAATCCTTAAGGAATTGGTTTCTCTTTATTCTTTAGGTTCATTTGGGCAATTGATTTGGAAGCAAGTCTTAATCCTGTATGTAATTTGGTTTCTCTTATTCTTTAAGTTCATTTGGCCATTGATTGGAAGCAAGTCTTCTTTACTTGACGTTAATGTCATTTGGCAATTGATTGAAAGCAAGTCTTAATCCTGAAGGAATTGGTTTCTCTTTATTCTTTAAGCTCATCTTTGGCCATTGATTGGAAGCAAGTCTTATTATCCTTAAGGAATTGGTTTTCTCATTATTCTTGTAGGTTCATTTGGCCATTGATTGGAAGCAAGTCCTAATCCTTAAGGAATTAGATTCCATTTATTCTTTTTAGTTCCATTTGCCGACGCATATTGGATTAAAGCAAGTCTTTCAATCCTTAAGGAATTGATTTCTCTTTTATTCTTTAAGTTCATTTGGCCATTGATGGGAAGCAAGTCGTTAATTACTTAAGGAATTGGTTTCATCATTATTCTTGTAGGTTCATTTGGCCATTGATTGGAAGCAAGTCTTAATCATTAAGGAATTGGTTTCTCTTTATTCATTTATGTTCGACTTTGGCCACTGATTGGAAGCAAAAGCTCAATCCTGGGCTTAATCGATTTCTCTTTATTCTTGTTCATTTGGCTACTGACAAGTTAGAAGCAAGTCTTAACTACTTAAGGAATTGGTTTCTCTTTATTCTTTAAGTTCATTTGGCCATTGATGTGGAAGCAAGTCAATACTTTATAATTGGTTTCTCATTATTCTTTGGTTTATCTTCATTACCATTGGAAGCAAGTCTTAATCCTTAAGGAAATTGGTTTCTCTTTATTCTTTAAGGTTCATTTCTGGCCATTGATTGGGAAGCAAAGTCTTAATCCTTAAGGAATTGGTTTCTTTTTATTCTTTAATGTCATTTGGCCATTGGATTGGAAGCAAGTCTTAATACTTAAGGAATTGGTTTCTCTTTATTCTTTTTAGTGTCGATTTGGCCATTGATTGGAAGCAAGTCTTAATCCTTAAGGAATTGGTTTCTCTTAAGTCATTTTATTACCATTGAAGCAAGTTTGTTACTTTCTTTAAGTTCATTTGGCCATTGATTGGAAGCAAGTCTTAATCCTTAAGGAATTGGCTTTCTCATTTATTCTTTTAATGATCATTTAAGCCATTGATTGGAAGCAAGTCGCATTAATCATAAGGAATTGGTTTCTCTTTATTCTTTAGGTTCATTTGGCAATTGATTGGAAGCAAGTCTTAATCCTGTAAGTGAATTGGTTTCTCTTTATTCTTTAAGTTCATTTGGTCATTGATCATGGAAGCAAGTCTCTTTACTCTGACTGTCATTTGGCAATTGATTTGGAAAGCAAGTCTTAATCCATGCTTAAGTGTAATTGGTTTCTCTTTATTTCTTTAAGTTCATAATGATTAGTAAATATATACTAGTAATTATTTTTATTTGAGGGTCTATTTAGTACTGATCAGTGTCTTAACTCATATGAATCATTTTCTTAATCTTGTTTATCTATTTGATTAAAGTAAATCGCTAATTTGATCACACTTATAAATTAATTGAGTTAAAAATCTGATCCAGAATTGCTCACTAAAAATCATTTACATTGACTGAAATAAATAATATTTATAAATTAATACTCATTATTAAATTTGCATTGACAGAGAATGACCCAGGGAATTGATTTATTGGTTTAGTCTGATTGGCCATTGATTTGAAGCAAGATCTGGTACTTATACGCTTAATTGGTTTCTCATTATTCTTTAGGTTCATTTGGCCATTGATTCGGTGGAAGGTAAGTCTTAATCCTTAGGGAATTGGTTTCGACATTTATTCTTTTAGTTCGATTTGCCATTTGATTGGAAGTGTCTTAATCCTTAAGGAATTGGTTTCTCTTTATTCTTTAAGTTCATTTGGCCATTGCTTGGACAAGCTAAAGTCCGCTTTACGCTTTACGCTCATTTGGCAATTAATTGGAGCAAGTCTTGATCCTTAAGGAATTGGTTTCCATTTATTCTTTAAGTTCATTTGGCCTATTGATTGGACAGCAAGTCGTATTACTTAAGGAATTGGTTTCTCATTATTCTTTAGGTTCATTTTGGCCATTGATTGGAAGCAAGTCCTAATCCTTAAGGAATTAGATTCCATTTATTCTTTAAGTTCCGATTTGGCCATTGATTGGAAGCAAGTCTTAATCCTTAAGGAATTGGTTTCTCTTATTCTTTATTCTCAAGTTCATTTGGCCATTGATTGGAAGCAAGTCTTAATCCTTAAGGAATTGGTTTCTCTTTATTCTTTTAAGTTCATCTTGGCCATTGATTGAAGCAAGTCCTTAATCCTTAAGGAATTGGTTTCTCATTTATTCTTTAGGTTCGATTTGGCCATTGATTGGAAGCAAGTCTTAATCCTTAATGAATTGGTTTCTTCTTTATTCTTTAAGTTCCATTTGGCCATTGATTGGAAGCAAGTCTTTATCTAATGTCATTTGGCCAATGGACAGCTGGAGTCTTAATCCTTAAGTATGAATTGGTTTCTCTTTATTCTTTAAGTTCATTTGGTCATTGATTGGAAGCAAGTCTTAATCCTTAAGGAATTGGTTTCCTTTATTCTTTAGGCCTATCATTTGGCCATTGATTGGAAGCAAGTCTTCAAATCACTGTGTAAGGAATTGGTTTCCATTTATTCTTTAAGTTCGATTTGGCCATTGATTGGAAGCAAGTCTCTCTTTAATACTTAAAGAATTGGAAGCAAGTTTCATTTATTCTTGACGTTCATTTGGCAATTGATTGAAAGCAAGTCTTAATCCTTAAGGAATTGGTTTCTCTTTTATTCTTTAAGTTCATTTCGGCCATTGATTGGAAGCAAGTCTGTAATCCTTAAGGAATTGGTTTCACATTATTCTTTAGGTTCATTTGGCCATTGATTGGAAGCAAGTCCTAATCCTTAAGGAATTGGATTCCATTTATTCTTTTAGTTTCATTTGGCCATTGATTGGAAGCAAGTCTTAATCCTAAGGAATTGGTTTTCTTTATTCTTTAAGTTCATTTGGCCATTGATTGGAAGCAAGTCGAATTAATACTTATGAATTGGTTTCATCATTATTCTTTAGGTTAGGTCATTTTGGCCATTGATTGGAAGCAAGTCTTAATCCTTAAGGAATTGGTTTCTCTTTATTCTCTTTAGGTTCATTTGGCGGTATATTGATTGGAAGCAAGTCTTAATACCTTAAAGAATTGGTTTCTCATTTATTCTTTTAGTTCATTTGGCAATTGATTGAAGCTAAAGTCTTAATCCTTAAGGAATTGGTTTCTCTTTATTCTTTGCCATTCTTACTATCGACGAAGTTGTGTTCGCTTACTCTCGAATGTTCATTCTGGCCATTAATTGAAAGCAAGTCTTAATCCTTAAGGAATTGGTTTTCTTTATTCTTTAAGTTCATTTCGGCCATTGATTGGAAGCAAGTCTCTAATACTTAAGGAATTGGTTTCTCATTTATTACTTTAAGGTCGATTTTGGCCATTGATTGAAGCAAGTCTTAATCCTTAAGGAATTGGTTTCGTCTTTATTCTTTAAGTTCGATTTATGGCAATTGATTGGAAGCAAGTCTTAATCCTTAAGGAATTTGGTTTCATTTATTCTTTAGTTCTTTTGGCCTATTGACGTTGGAAGCAAGTCTTAATCCTTGCACTTAAGGAATTGGTTTCTGGCTTTCTTATTCTTTAGGTTCATTTGGCAAATTGATTTGGAAGCAAGTGCCTTAATCCTGCTAAGGAATTGGTTTCTCTTATTCTTTAAGTTCATTTGGCCATTGACAAGCAAGTCTTAATCCTTAAGGAATTGGTTTCGTTTATTCTTTAAGTTCATATTTGGCCATTGATTGGAAGCAAGTCTTAATACATAAGGAATTGGTTTCTTCTTTATTCTTTAAGTTCATTTCCGGTCATTGATTGGAAGCAAACCTCGTATTACTTAAGGAATTGGTGACTCATTATTCTTTTTACTTTCATATGGCAATTGATTGGAAGCAAGTATTAATCCTTAAGGAATTGGTTTCCATTTATTCTTTTAGATCTTTTGGCCATTGATTGGAAGCAAGTCTTAATACTCTAGGAATTGGTTTCTCTTTATTCTTTAGGTTCATTTGGCAATTGATTTGGAAGCAAGTCTTAATCATTAAGCGAATTTGGTTTCTCTTTATTCTTTTAAGTTCATTTTTAAGCCATTGATTGAAGTGCCTTAAGTCTTAGGAATTGGTTTACGCTTTATTCTTTAGGCTCATTTGGCAATTAATTGGAAGCAAGTCTTAATCCTCTTAAGGAATTGGTTTCTCTTTATTCTTTAAGTTCATTTGGCCATTGATTGGAAGGCAAGTCGTGAATACTTAAGGAATTGGTTTCTCTATTATTCTTTAGGTTCATTTGGCCATTGATTGGAAGCAAGTCCTAATCCTTAAGTGAATTGGATTCTCTTTATTCTTTGCTAGTCGACATTTGGCTATTGATTGGAAGCAAGTCTTAATCCTTAAGGAATTGGTTTACTCTTTATTCTGTTCATTTGGCAATTGATTGGAAGCAAGTCTTAATCCTTAAGGCTGTAATTGGTTTCCATCTTATTCTTTTTAGTTCATTTAAGCCATTGATTGCAAGCAAGTCTTAATACATTAAGGAATTGGTTTCTTCTTTTTATTCTTTAGGTGCTCATTTGGCAATTGATTGGAAGCAAGTCTTAATCCGCGAAGGGAATTGGTTTCTCTTTATTCTTTAAGTTCATTTGGCCATTGATTGGAAGCAAGTCTGTTTACTCTTAATGCGCTCATTTGGCAATTAATTGGAAGCAAGTCTTAATCCTTAAGGAATTGGTTTCTCTTTTTATTCTTTAAGTTCATTTGGCCATTGATCGGGAAGCAAGTCGAATCCATTTAAGGAATTGGTTTACTCATTATTCTTTAGGTTCATTTGGCCATTGATTTGTAGAAGCAAGTCTTTTAATCCTTAAGGAATTGGTTTCCATTTATTCTTTTAGTTCGATTTAAGCCATTGATTGAAGCAAGTCTTAATCCTTAAGGAATTGGTTTCTCTTTATTCTTTAAGTTCATTTGGCACCATTGATTGGAAGCAAGTCTTAATACTTAAGGCTAATTGGTTTCTCTTTATTCTTTAAGTTCATTTGGTCATTGATTGGGAAGCTAAGTCTTAATCATATGAATTGGTTTCCATTTATTCTTTTAAGGTTCATTTAGCCATTGATTGGACAAGCAAGTCTTAATCCTTAAGGAATTGGTTTCTCTTATTCTTTAAGTTCATTTTGGCCATTGACGTTGGACAGCAAGTCTTAATCCTTAAGGAATTGGTTTCTCTTTATTCTTTAAGTTCATTTGGCTGTTGATTGGAAGCAAGTTCATTATTCTTTAATGTCGATTCTGGCCAATGACAAGCAAGTCTTAATCCATAAGGAATTGGTTTTCTCTTTATTCTTTAAGTTCATTCTTGGCCATTGATTGGAAGCAAGTCTTGTTTAGTTTACATTTATTCTTTTTAGTTCATTTGGCAATTGATTGGAAGCAAGTTTCTTAATCCTTAAGGAATTGCGTTTCTCTTTATTCTTTTAAGTTCATTTGGGCCATTGATCGTGGAAGCAAGTCGTACATCCCTTAAGGAATTGGTTTCTCTTATTCTTTAGGTTCATTTGGCAATTGATTGAAGCAAGTCTTCTAATCCTTAACAATTGGTTTCTCTTTATTCTTTAAGCTTCATTTGGCCATTGATTGGAAGCAAGTCTTAATCCTATGAATTGGTTTTACTCTTTAAGTTCATTTGGCAATTAATTGAAAGCAAGTCTTTAATCCTGGCTAAGGAATTGGTTTCTCTTTATTCTTTAAGTTCTTTTGGCCATTGATCGGGAGCAAGTCGTAATACTTAATCGCGCGAATTGGTTTCTCATTATTCTTTAGGTTCATTTGGGCATTGATTGGAAGCAAGTCTCTAATCCTTAAGGAATTGGATTCCATTTATTCTTTTTAGTGTCGATTTGGCCATTGATTGGAAGCTAAGTCTTAATCCTTGAATAATTGGTTTCTCTTTATTCTTTAAGTTCATTTGGCCATTGATTGGAAGCTGAAGTCTTAATCCTTAAGGAATTGGTTTCCTCTTATTCTTGCTCATCTTGGCCATCGATCGGGCGACGCTCCTGCTTATTCTTTAGGTTCATTTGGCAATTGATTGGAAGCAAAGTCTTAATCATTAATGAATTGGTTTTCTTTATTCTTTAGGTTCATTTGGCCATTGATTGAAGCAAGTCTTAATCCTTAAGGAATTGGTTTCTCTTATTCTTTAATGTCATTTGGCCATTGATTGGAAGCATATTATCATTATTCTTTACTCATTTGGCCATTGATTGGTAGCTTAAGTCTTAATCCTTAAGGAATTGGTTTCTCTTTATTCTTTAAGCTCATTTTATTATCGACGTGAAGACAATTACATTTTACTCTAATTTGGCCATTGATTGGAGTTGCAAGCCTTAATCCTTAAGGTTTAATTGGTTTCTCATTTATTCTTTTAGGTTCATTTGGCAATTGATTGGAAGCAAGTCTTAATCCTTAAGGAATTGGTTTCTTATTCTTGTTCATTTTGGCCATTGCTTGAAGCTAGTCTGCTTATTCTTTTTAGTTTCATTTGGCCATTGATTGGAAGCAAGTCTTAATCCTTAAGGAATTGGTTTCTCTTTATTCTTTAAGCTTCATTTGGCCATTGATTGGAAGCAAGTCGTAATACTTAAGGAATTGGATTCTCATTTATTCATTTAGGACTCGATTTGGCCATTGATTGGAAGCAAGTCTTAATCCTTAAGCTTAATTGATTTCTCTTTATTCTTTAAGTTCGATTTGGCCATCGGGATTGGAAGCAAGTCTTTAATCCTTAAGGAATTGGTTTTCTTTATTCTTTAAGTTCATTTGGCCATTGATTGAAGCAAGTCTGGATTCCATTTACTCTTTACGTTCGGGATTTGCCATTGATTGGAAGCAAGTCTTAATCCTTAGCTAATTGGTTTTCTTTATTCTTTAAGTTCATTTGGCCATTGATTGGGAGTAAAAAAAAACAGTCGTGAATACTTAAGGGGAATTGGTTTCTCATTATTCTTTAGGTTCATTTGGCCATTGGATTGGAAGCAAGTCCTAATCCTTATAGGAATTGGATTCCATTTATTCTTTTTAGTTCACGATTTGCCATTGATTGGAAGCAAGGTTTCTTAATCCTTAAGGAATTGGTTTCTCTTTATTCTTTAAGTTCATTTGACCATTGATTGGAAGCAAGTCTTAATACTTAAGGAATTGGTTTCATTTATTCTTTTAGCGTTCTTGCCCATTGATTGGAAGCAAGTCTTAATCCCATTAAGGAATTGGTTTCTCTTTATTCTTTAGGTTCATTTGGGCATTGATTGTGAAGCAAGTTCTTAATCCTTAAGCGAATTGGTTTCTCTTTATTCTTTTTAATATCATTTGGCCGCTGATTGAAGTAAGTCTGTCATTATTCTTTAATGTCATTTGGCCATTAGATTGAAGCAAGTCTTAATCCATCATAAGGAATTGGTTTCTCTTTATTCTTTAAGTTCATTTGGTCATTGATTGGAAGCATGTCTGCTTTCTCTTACCTACGCTAATTTGGCAATTGATTGGAAGCAAGTCTTAATCCTTAAGGAATTTGGCTTTCATTTATTCTTTTAGATCTTTGGCCATTGATTGGAAGCAAGTCTGTAATACTTAAGGAATTGGTTTCTCTTCATTCTTTAGGTTCATTTGGCAATTGATTCGAAGTAAGTCTTAACTGTATGAATTGGTTTCTCTTTTCTTTAAGTTCATTTGGCCATTGCTTGCCTACACTGCTTTACTCTTTACGCTCATTTTAAGAAGCAATCGGGTTGTGTCTTAATCCTTAAGGAATTGGTTTCTCTTTATTCTTTAAGTTCATTTGGCCATTGATTGGGAGCTAAGTCGTAATTCCTTAAGGAATTGGTTTCTCATTATTCTTTAGGTTCATTTTGGCCATTGATTTGGAGCAAGCAAGTCCTAATCCTTAAGGAATTAGATTCCATTTATTCTTTTTAGTTCCATTCGCTATCGACGGGTTAGCCTTGAATCCCAGCGACCGATTTCTTATTCTTGCTCATTGGCCATTGATTGGAAGCAAGTCTTAATCCTTAAGGAATTGGTTTCTCATTATTCTTTAAGTTCCAGCCTTATGGCCATTGATTGGAAGCAAGTCTTAATCCTTAAGGAATTGGATTCTCATTTATTCATTTAGGTTTCATTTCCATATCGATTGAAGCAAGTCTAATCCTTAAGGAATTGGTTTCTCTTTATTCTTTAAGTTCGATTTGGCTATTGATTGAAGCAAGTCTTAATACTTAAGTGAATTGGCTTTCCATTTATTCTTTAAGTTCGATTTGGCCATTGATTGCAAGCAAGTCTTAATCCTTAAGGAATTGGTTTCTGCTTTATTCTTTAAGTTCATTTGGCCATTGATTGCAAGCAAGTCCTGCTTAATCCTTCAGGAATTGGTTCTCTCATTTATTCTTTAAGTTCATTTGGCCATTGATTGGAATTGCAAGTCGTAATACTTAAGGAATTGGGTTTCTTTATTCTTTTACGTTCATTTGGCCATTGATTGGAAGCAAGTCTTAATCCTTAAGGAAATTTGGTTTCTCATTATTCTTTATAGTTCATTTTGGCCATTGATTGGAAGCAAGTCGTAATACTTGCGAGGAATTGGTTTCTCTTTGATTCTTTAGGTTCGATTTGGCCATTGATTGGAAGCAAGTCTTAATACCTTTAAGGAATTGGTTTCCATTTATTCTTTGTCTAGTTCATTTGCCATTGATTGAAGCAAGTCTTAATCCTTAAGGAATTGGTTTCTCTTATTCTTTAGGTTCATTTGGCCATTGATTGGAAGCAAGTCTTA
Source organism: Pterocarpus macrocarpus (assembly GCA_031439585.1). Taxonomy (NCBI): domain Eukaryota; kingdom Viridiplantae; phylum Streptophyta; class Magnoliopsida; order Fabales; family Fabaceae; genus Pterocarpus; species Pterocarpus macrocarpus. Next base: position 28,831 of record JAVHNN010000381.1, read on the forward strand.
ACTACTTAAGGAATTGGTTTTCATTTATTCTTCTTTAGGTGTCATTTGGCCATTGATTAAAGCAAGTCCATTATTCTTTAATGTCATTTGGCCATCGACGGGCAAGTCTTAATCCTTAAGGAATTGGTTTCTCTTTATTCTTTAAGTTCATTTGGCCATTGATTGGAAGCATGTCTCATATTTTTACGCTAATTTGGCAATTATTGATTGAAGTGTGCCTAATCCTTATGAATCGTTTTCTTATTCTTAGGTTCATTTGGCAATCGGACGTAAGTAGTTCTTTAACTGTAGCGAATTTGCTTTTCTTTAAGCTTCATTCGTGGCATTGCTTGGTACAAGTCTATTTACTCTTTACGCTCATTTGGCAATTGATTGAAGTGTCTTAATCCTTAAGGAATTGGTTTTTCTCTTATTCTTTAAGTTCATTTTGGCCATTGATTGGAAGCAAGTCGTAATATTTAAGGAATTGGTTTCTCATTATTCTTTACGTTCATTTGGCCATCGATTGGAAGCAAGTCCTAATCCTTAAGGGGAATTGGTTTCCATTTATTCTTTTAGGTTCGATTTCTATGCCATTGATTGGAAGCAAGTCTTAACCTGTAAGGAATTGGTTTCTTCTTTATCTCTTTAAGTTCATTTGGCCATTGATTGGAAGCAAGTCTTAATACTTAAGGAATTGGTTTCTCATTTATTCTTTACGTTCATTTGGCAATTGATTGGAAGCAAGTCTTAATCCTTAAGTGAATTGGTTTCCTCTTTATTCTTTTTAAGTTCATTTGGCCATTGATTGGAAGCAAGCCTTAACTTGGCGACCGGCTTTTTATTCTTTAACGCTCATTTGGCAATTGATTGGAAGCAAGTCTTAATCTCTTAATGTCATTTGGCCGCTGATTGGTGCTAAGTCTCTTTATTCTTTTAAGTTCCATTTGGCACATTGATTGGAAGCAAGTCGTTAATACTTAAGGAATTGGTTTCTCATTATTCTTTATAAGTTCATTTGGCCATTGATTGGAAGCAAGTCTCAATACTTAAGGAATTGGATTCTCATTATTCTTTTAGGTTCATTTGGTCATTGATTTGAAGTCGAAGCAAGTTCTTAATCCTTAAGCTTAATTGGTTTCTCTTTATTCTTTAAGTTCATTTGGCCATTGATTGGAAGCAAAGTCTTAATCCCCTTAAGGAATTGGTTTCTCTTTATTCTTTTAAGCTCATTCTACTATTGATTGGAAGCAAGTCTTAATCAAGTACTTAAGGAATTGGTTTCTCTCATTATTCTTTAGGTTCATTTCGTATTTAATTGGAAGCAAAGTCTTAATCCTTAGCTTAATTGGTTTCTCTTTATTCTTTTAAGTCTCGATTTGGCCATTGATTGGAAGCAAGTTTCCTAATACTTAATGAATTGGCCGCTGATTGAAAGAAGTTCATTATTCTTTTAGGTTCATTTGGCCATTGACGAAGCTAAAGTGCCTTAATCCTTAAAGAATTGGTTTCCATTTATTCTTTTTAGTTCGATTTGATCATTGATCGGAAGCAAGTTGTGTCTTAATCCTTAAGGAATTGGTTTCTCTTTATTCTTTAGGTTCATTTGGGCATTGATTGAAGCAAGTCTCTAATCCTTAAGCTGAATTTGGCTTTCATTTATTCTTTTAGTGTCCATTTGGCCATTGATTGGAAGCAAGTCTCTTTAATCTCTTTTAATGTCAATTGGCCGTTGATTGTGCTACAGTCTTCTTTATTCTTTAAGTTCATTTGGCCATTGATTAGAAGCAAGTCTTAATCCTTAAGCGAATTTGGTTTCTCATTATTCTTTAAGCTCATTTGGCCATTGATTGGAAGCAAGTCTTAGATACATTAATAATTGGATTCCATTTATTCTTTTAGTTCCATTTGGGCCATCTGATTGGAAGCAAGTCTTAATCCATTGGGCTTAATTGGTTTCTCTTTATTCTTTTAAGTTCATTTGGCCATTGATTGAAGCAAAGTCTTAATACTTAAGGAATTGGTTTCTCATTTATTCTTTTAGGTTCATTTGGCCATTGATTGGAAGCAAGTCTTCCAATCTCTTAAGGAATTGGTTTCTCTTTATTCTTTAGGTCTCGATTTGGCCATTGATTGGAAGCAAGTCTTAATCCTTAAAGAATTGGTTTTCTTTTATTCTTTTAGTTCATTTGGCCATTGAGTTTAAGCTACTCCTGCTTACTCTTTACGTCATTTGGTACCACTGAAGCAAGTCTTTACTTTAATGTCATTTTAAGAAATTGGTTTTCTCATGTTATTCTTAAGTTCTATTTGGCCACTTGATTGGAAGCAAGTCTTAATCCACAAGGAATTTGGTTTCTTTATTCTTATAAGTTCATTTTGGCCATTGATTCGAAGCAAGTCCTTAATCCTTAACTGGAATTGGATTCCATTTATTCTTTTTAGTTCCATTTGCCATTGATTTGGAAGCAAGTCTTAATCCTTAAGGAATTGATTTCTTCTTTATTCTTTAAGCCTATTCATTTTGGCCATTGATGGGAAGCAAGTCAGAATACTTAAGGAATTGGTTTCTCATTATTCTTATAGGTTCATTTGGCCATTGATTGAAGCAAAGTCTTCAAATCATTAAGGAATTGATCTCCATTTATTCTTTTTAGTCTCTTTTGGCCATTGATTGAAGCAAGTCGAATAATCCTTAAGGAATTCTGGTTTCTCTTTATTCTTTTAAGCTTCTTTCAAATTTGGCAATTGATTGGAAGCAAAGCCTTAATCCTTAAGGAAATTGGTTTCCATTTATTCTTTTTAGTTCATTTCGCTATTGATTGGAAGCAAGGTGTTCCGCTTAATCCTTAAGAAATTGGTTTCTCTTTATTCTTTATGGCTCATTTTGGCCATTGATTGAAAGCAAGTCTTAATCTCATGAATTGGTTTTCTATTCTTTAATGTCATTCGCCGCTGGACAGCAAGTCTCTTACTTTTTAATGTCATTTGGCCGTTGATCGGTTAAAGTTCATTATTCTTTAATATTTACCATTGACAAAGGTTGTGTTTCCTTAATCCAGGAATTGGTTTTCTTTATTCTTTAAGTTCATTTGGCTACATTGATCGGGAGCAAAGTCTTAATCCTTAAGGAATTGGTTTCTCATTCTTTCAGTTCATTTGGCCAGTTGATTGTGAAGCAAGTCCTAATCCTGGGCTTCAAGGAATTGTGATTCCATTTATTCTCTTTTAGTTCCATTCGCGGCTGATTGGAAGCAAGTCTTAATCCTTAAGGAATTGGTTTCTCTTTATTCTTTAAGTTCATTTGGCCATTGATTGGAAGGCAAGTTTCGTTAATACTTAAGGAATTGGTTTCTCATTTATTCTTTTTTAGGTTCATTTGGCAATTGGATTTCTGAAGCAAGTCTTAATCCGTAAGTGAATTGATCTCTTCTTTATTCTTTTAGTTCGATTTGGCCATTGAATGTGGAAGCAAGTCTTAATCCTTAAGCAATTGGTTTCCTTTACGTTCATTTGGCAATTAATTGGAAGCAAGTCTTAATCCTTAAGAAATTGGTTTTCTCTTATTCTTTAGGTTCATTTGGCTATTGATTTGGAAGCAAGTCGTAATACTTACAGGCTTAATTGGTTTCTCATTATTCTTTAGCTTCATTTGGCCATTGATTGGAAGCAAGTCTCAATCACGCTTAAGGAATTGATCTCTCATTTATTCTTTAGGCGTCGATTTGGCCATTGATTGGAAGCAAGTCTTAATCCTTAAGGAATTGGTTTCTCTTTATTCTTTAAGCTTCATTTTGGCCATTGACGAAGTTGGAAGCAAGTCTTAATACTTAATAATTGGTTTTCCATTTATTCTTTAGTTCTTAAGCCATTGACGGGGTTGGAAGTTAAAAATGTAATACTTAAGTGAATTGGTTTCTCTTTATTCTTGTAGGCTCATCTTGGCAATTGATTGGAAGTTACAAGTCTTAATCCGTTAAGGAATTGGTTTTCTCTTTATTCTTTAATGTCATTTGGGCCATTGATCAAGCAAGTCTGTTTACTCTTTAATGTCATTTGGCCGCTGATCATACAAAGCCTCATTATTCTTTAATGTCATTTGGCCAATTGATTGAAAGCAAAGTCTTAATCCCAAGCGAATTGGTTTCTCTTTATTCTTTAAGCTTCATTTTGGCCATTGATCGGGAGCAAATGTCGTAATACTTCTAAGGTAATTGGTTTCTCATTATTCTTTAGGTTCATATCTGGCCAGTTGATTGAAGCAAGTCCTAATCCTTAAGGAATTGGATTCCATTTATTCTTTTAGTTCCATCTTGGCATTGATTGGAAGCAAGTCTTAATCCTTAAGGAATTGGTTTCTCTTTATTTCTTTAAGTTCATTTGGCCATTGATTGGAAGCAAGTCTTAATACTTAAGGAATTGGTTTCTCATTTATTCTTTAGGGTTCATTTGGCAATTGATTGGAAGCAAGTCTAATCCTTAAGGAATTGGTTTCTCATTTATTCTTTTAAGCCTATTCACTACTGACAAGAAGTCTGTTTACTCTCGATATGTTCATTTCCACACATTGGAAGCAAACTACACGCTTTACGCTCATTTGGCAATTAATTGAAGCAAGTCTTAATCCTTAAGGAATTTGGTTTCTCTTATTCTTTTAAGTGTCTATTTGGCCATTGATTGGAAGCAAGTCGTAATACTTAAGGAATTGGTTTCTCATTATTCTTGTAGGTTCATTTCTGGCCATTGATTGGAAGCAAGTTCTTTAATCCTTAAGGCTTAATTGGATTCCATTTATTCTTTAAGGTTCGATTTGGCCATTGATTGAAGCAAAAGTCTTAATCCTTAAGGAATTGGTTTCTCTTTTATTCTTTAAGTCTGTCAATATTGATTTGAAGTAGTTTGTTTACTTTACGTCTATTTGGCCATTGAGATTGAAGCAAGTCTTAATACTTAAGGAATTGGTTTCCATTTATTCTTAGGTTCATTTGGCCATTGATTGAAGCAAGTCTGTAATCCTTAAGGAATTGGTTTTCTTATTCTTTTATGTCATTTGGCCAAGTGATTGAAGCAAGTCTCATTATTCTTAATGTCATCGGCCATTGATCAGCAAGTCTTAATCCATGGCGAATTGGTTTCTCTTTATTCTTAAGTTCATTTGGCCGCTGATTGGAAGCATGTCTGCTTACTCTTGACGCTCATTTGGCAATTGATTGAAGCAAGTCTTAATCCTTAAGGAATTGGTTTTCTTTATTCTTTAATGTCATTTGGCCATTGATTGGAAGCAAGTCGTACTTAAGGAATTGGTTTCTCATTATTTCTTTTAAAGGTTCATTTGGCCATTGATTGGAAGCAAGTCCTAATCCTTAAGGAATTGGTTTCTCATTTATTCTTTTAGTTCGATTTGGCCATTGATTGAAGCAAGTCCTAATCCTTAAGGAATTGGTTTTTTATTCTTTAAGTTCGATTTGGCCATTGATTGGAAGCAAGTCTTAATCCTTAAGGAATTGGTTTCATTTATTCTTTTAGTTCATTAAGCCATTGATTGCAAGCAAGTCTTAATCGCTTAATGAATTGGTTTCTCTTTATTCTTTAGGTTCATTTGGCAAATTGATTGGAAGTGTCTTTAATCCTGTAAGGAATTGGTTTCTCTTTATTCTTTAATGTTCATTTGGCCATTGATTGGAAGCAAGTCTCATTATTCTTTAATGCTTCATTTTGGCAATTAATTGGTAGCAAGTCTTAATCCTTAAGGAATTGGTTTTTCTTTATTCTTTAAGTTCATTTGGCCATTGATTGGAAGCAAGTCGTAATACTTCTAAGGAATTGGTTTCTCTTTATTCTTTAGGTTCATTTGGCACATTGATTGGAAGCAAGTCCTAATCCTTAAGGAATTGGTTTCCATTTATTCTTCTTTAAGGTTCGATTTGGCCATTGATTTGGAAGCAAGTCTTAATCCTTAAGGAATTGGTTTCTCTTTATTCTTTAAGTTCATTTGGCCATTGATTGGAAGCAAGTCTTATTACTTAAGGAATTGCCTATTTACTCTTTACGTTCATTTGGCAATTGATTGGAAGCAAGTCTTAATCCTTAAGGCTTAATTGGTTTCTCTTTATTCTTTTAGGTTCATTTGGCCATTGATTGGAAGCAAGTCGTTAATACTGTAAGGAATTGGTTTCTCATTATTCTTTATGGTTCATTTGGCCATTGATTTGGGAAGCAAGAGTTCTTAATCCTTAAGGAATTGGTTTCTCTTTATTCTTTTAATGTCATTTGCCATTGATTGGAAGCAAGTCTTAATCCTTAAGGAATTGGTTTCTCTTTATTCTTTAAGTTCATTTTGGCCATTGATTGGAAGTCTTAATCCTTAAGGAATTGGTTTCTCTTTTATTCTTTAAGTTCATTTGGCCATTGATTGGAAGCAAGTCCAAATACATTAAGGAATTGGTTTCTCATTATTCTTTACGTTCGATTTGGCAATTGATTGAAGCAAGTCTTAATCCTTAAGGAATTGGTTTCTCTTTATTCTTTTTAGTTCGATTTGGCCATTGATTGAAGCAAGTCTTAATACTCTAAGGCTTAATTGGCTTTCTTTCTTTATTCTTAAGTTCATTTGGCCATTGATTGAAGCAAGTCTTAATACGTAAGGAATTGGTTTTCATTTATTCTTTAGGTTCATTTAAGCCATTGATTGGAAGCAAGTCCTAATCCTTAAGGAATTGGTTTCTCTTTATTCTTTAGGTTCGATTTGGCCATTGATTGAAAGCAAGTCTTAATCCTTAAGGAATTGGTTTCTCTTTATTCTTTAAGTTCATTTGGCCATTGATTGGAGAGCAAGTCGCATTCATTAAGGAATTGGTTTCTCATTAATGTCTTAGGCTATTTGGCCATTGATTGACGAAGCAAGTCTTAATCCTTAAGGAATTGGTTTCCATTTATTCTTTAAGTTCGATTTGGCTGATCGAAGCATGTCTGCTTACTCTTACTCTAATTTGGCAATTGAATTGAAGCAAGTCTTAGTCCTTAATGAATTGGTTTCTCTTTATTCTTTAGGTTCATTTGGCAATTGATTGGAAGCAAGTCTTAATCCGTAAGGAATTGGTTTTCTCATTTATTCTTTAAGTTCATTTGGCCATTGATTGGAAGCTAGTCTGTTTCTCTTTATTCTTTAAGTTCATTTGGCCATTGATTGGAAGCAAGTCTTAATCCTTAAGGAATTGGTTTCTCTCTTTATTCTTTAAGTTCATTTGGTCATTGATTTGGAAGCAAGTCGTAATACTTAAGGAAATGGATTCTCCTTATTCTTTTGGTTCTTTTGGCCGTTGATTGAAGCAAGTCCTAATCCTTAAGGAATTGGATTCCATTTATTCTTTTTAGTTCCATTTGGTCATTGATTGAAGTTAAAGTTTCTTAATCCTTAAGGAATTGGTTTCTCTTTTTTATTCTTTAAGTCTCATTCTGGCCATTGATTGGAAGCAAGTCGTAATACTTAAGCGTGAATTGGTTTCTCATTATTCTTTTAGGTTCATTTGGCCATTGATTGGAAGCAAGTCCAAATCATTAAGGAATTGGATTCCAGTTTATTCTTTTTAGTTCGATTTGGCCATTGATTGAAGCAAGTCTTAATCCTTAAGGAATTGGTTTCTCTTTATTCTTTAAGTTCATTTGGCCATTGATTGTGAAGCAAGTCTTAATACTTAAGGAATTGGTTTTCATTTATTCTTTTAGTTCATTTGGCCATTGATTGGAAGCAAGCTCTGTAATCCTTAAGGAATTGGTTTCTTCTTTATTCTTTTTAGGTTCATTTGGGCATTGATTGGAAGCAAGTCTTAATCCTTAAGGAATTGGTTTCTCTTTATTCTTTAATGTCATTTTGGCCGTTGATTGGAAGCAAGTCTCATTATTCTTTAATGTCATTTATTGATTGGAAGCAAGTCTTAATACCATAAGGAATTGGTTTCTCTTATTCTTTAAGTTCATTTGGTCTATTGATTTGAAGCAAGTTCGTAATTACTCTTTGGCAATTGATTGGAAGCAAGTCTTCTTCCTTAAGGAATTGGTTTCCATTTATTCTTTTAGATCTTTAAGCCATTGATTGAAAGCTAGTCTTAATCCTCTAGGAATTGGTTTCTCTTTATTCTTTAGGTTCATTTGGGCATTGATTGGAAGCAAGTCTTAATCCTTAAGGAATTAGTTTCTCTTCTTTATTCTTTAAGTTAATATTTAATGCCATTGATTGGAAGCAAGTCTGTTTACTCTTTACGCTCATTTGGCAATTAATTGACAAGTCTTAATCCTTAAGGAATTGGTTTCTCTTTATTCTTTAAATCTATTCATTTTGGCCATTGATTGGGAAAGCAAGTCGTAATACTTAAGGAATTGGTTTCTCATTATTCTTTAGGGTTCATTTGGCCATTGATTGGAAGCAAGTCCTAATCCTTAAGGAATTGGATTCCATTTATTCTTTTAGTTCGATTTGCCATTGATTGGAAGCAAGTCTTCTAATCCTTAAGGAATTGGTTTTCTTTTATTCTTTAAGTTCATTTGGCTTCATTGATTGGAAGCAAGTCTTAATACTTAAGGAATTGGTTTCTCATTTATTCTTTTTAGGGCTTCTTTAAGCCATTGATTGGAAGCAAGTCGTAATCCTTAAGCTGAATTGGTTTCATCTTATTCTCTTAGGTTCGATTTGGCAATTGATTTGGAAGCAAGTCTTAATCCTTAAGCGAATTGGTTTCTCTCTATTCTTTAAGTTCATTTGGCCATTGATTGGAAGCAAGTCTGCTTACTCTTTACGTTCATTTGGCAATTAATTGAAAGCAAGTCTTAATCCTTAAGGACTTGGTTTTCTTTATTCTTTAAGTTCATTTGGCCATTGATCAGGAGCAAGTCGTAAGTACGAAGGAATTGGTTTCTCATTATTCTTTAGGTTCATTTGGCAATTGATTTGAAGCAAGGTTCCTAATCCTTAAGGAATTGGATTCCATTTATTCTTTTTAGTTCGATTTAAGCCATTGATTGGAAGTTAAAGTCGGGAATAATCCTTAAGGAATTGGTTTCTCATTATTCTTTAGGTTCATTTGGCCATTGATTGGAAGCAAGTCTTAATACTTAAGGAATTGGTTTCCATTTATTCTTTTAGTTCTTTAAGCTATTGATTGTAAGCAAGTCCTGTTTAATCCTTACGCTCATTTGGCAATTAATTGAAGTTGAGCCTAATCCCACGAATTCGTATTTATTCTTATAAGCCTATTCATTTGGCCATTGATTGCAAGGCAAGTCTTAATCCGTTTAAGTGAATTGGTTTCTCTTTATTCTTTAAGTTCATTTGGCCATTGATTGGCTGTGTTCTAATCCTGAGCTTAATTGCATTCTCATTATTCTTTACGCTCATTTGGCCATTGATTGGAAGCAAGTCTTAATCCTTAAGCAGAATTGGTTTCTCTTTATTCTTTAAGTTCATTTGGCCATTGATTGGAAGCAAGTCGTAATACTTAAGGAATTGGTTTCTCATTATTCTTTTGGTTCATTTGGCCATTGATTGGAAGCAAGTCCTAATCCTTAAGGAATTGGATTCCATTTATTCTTTTAGTTCGACGGCATATTGACATTGAAGCAAGTCTTAATCCTCAAGGAATTGGCTTCTCTTTATTCTTTAAGTTCATTTGGCCATTGATTGGAAGCAAGTCTTAATCCTTAAGGAATTGGTTTCCATTTATTCTTTTAGTTCATTAAGCCATTGATTGGAAGCAAGTCTTAATCCTTAAGGCTCAATTGGCATTTCTCTTTAAGCGTCTTAATGTCATTTGGCCGTTGCTTGGAAGCAAGTCTGCTTATATTCTTTAAATCTGTCATTTGGCCATTGATTGGACAGATAAAGTCTTAATCCATAAGGAATTGGTTTCTCTTTATTCTTTAAGTTCATTTGGTCATTGAGAAGAGTTTCCCAATCCTTAAGGAATTGCATGTTCTGTTTACTCTTTACGCTGATTTGGCTATTGATTGGGAGCAAAGTCTTAATCCTTAAGGAATTGGTTTCTCATTATTCTTTAGGTTCATTTGGCCATTGATTGAAGCAAGTCTTAATTCCTTAAGGGAATTAGGTTTCCATTTATTCTTTTAGTTCATTTAAGCCATTGATTGGAAGCAAGTCGCTAATCCTTAAGGAATTCGGTTTCTCTTTATTCTTTTTTAAGGTTCATTTGGCAATTGATTGAAGCAAGTCTTAATCCTTAAGGAATTGGTTTCTCTTTATTCTTTAAGTTCATTCGTACCGCTGATCAAGCAGTTCATTATTCTTAATGTCATTGGCCATTGATTTGGAAGCAAGTCTTAATCCATAAGGAATTGCTTTCCATTTATTCTTTTAGGTTCATTTGGCCATTGATTGGAAGCATGTCTGCTTACTTTACGCTAATTTGGCAATCGATTGAAGTAAGTCTTAATCCTTAAGGAATTGGTTTCTCTTTAATTCTTTAGGTTCTATTTGGCCATTGATTGGAAGTGTCTTAATCCTGTAAGGAATTGGTTTCTTTATTCTTTAAGTTCATTTTGGCCATTGATTGGAAGCAAGTCTGCTTACTCTTTACTGCTCATTTGGCAATTAATTGGAAGCAAGTCTTAATCCTTAAGGAATTGGTTTTCTTTATTCTTTAAGTTCATTTGGCCATTGATTGGAGCAAGTCGTAATCAACTATAAGTGAATTGGTTTCTCATTATTCTTTAGGTTCATTTGGCCATTGATTGGAAGCTAAAGTCCTAATCCTTAAGGAATTGGATTCCATTTATTCTTTTTAGTGTCGATTTGGCCATTGATTGGAAGCAAGTCTTTAATCCTTAAGGTCATTTTGTCATGAATTGGTTTCTCTTTGTTCTTTAAGTTCTTTTGGCCATTGATTGAAAGCAAGTCTTAATACTTAAGGAATTGGTTTCCATTTATTCTTTTAGTTCTTTAAGCCATTGATTTGGAAGCAAAAGTCTTAATCCTTAAGGAATTGGTTTCTCTTTATTCTTTAGGTTCGATTTGGCATTGATTGGAAGCAAGTCTTAATCCTTAAGGAATTGGTTTCTTCTTTTATTCTTTTTAGTTCCATTTGGCCATTGATTGGAAGCAAGTCTTAATACTTTAAAGAATTGGTTTCATTTTATTCTTTTTACGTTCATTTGGCAATTGATTGGAAGCAAGTCTTAATCCTTAAGGAATTGGTTTCTCTTTATTCTTAAGTTCATTTGGCCATTGATTGGGAAGCAAGTCGTATTACTTAAGGAATTGGTTTCTCATTATTCTTTAGGTTCATTTGGCCATTGATTGGAAGCTAAAGTCCTAATCCTTAATGTCATTTGGCCGCTGATTGGAAGCAATTCTCATTTATTCTTTTAGTCTGTCGATTTGGCCATTGTGATTGGAAGCAAGTCTTAATCCTTAAGGAATTGGTTTCTCTCTTATTCTTTAAGTTCATTTGGTCATTGATTGAAGCAAGTCCTGCTAATACTTAAGGAATTGGTTTCCATTTATTCTTTTTAGTTCTTTAAGCCATTGATTGGAAGCAAGTCTTAATCCTTAAGGAATTGGTTTCTCTTTTTATTCTCCTTAGGTTCATTTGGCAATTGATTGGAAGCAAGTCTTAATCCTTATGAATTGGTTTTCTCTTTATTCTCTTTAATGTCATTTGGCCATTGATTGGAAGCAAGTCCTGCTTTACTCTTTAATGCCCATTTTGGCAATTAATTGGAAGCAAGTCTTAATCCTTAAGGAATTGGTTTCTCTTTATGTCATTTAAGTTCATTTGGCCATTGATTGGGAGCAAGTCGTGAATACTTAAGGAATTGGTTTCTCATTATTCTTTAGGTTCATTTGGCCATTGATTGAAGCCAAGTCGTGTAATCCTTAAGGAATTGGATTCCATTTATTCTTTTTAGTTCCATTTTGCCATTGATTGGAAGCAAGTCTTAATCCTTTAAGGAATTGATTTCTTATTCTTTAAGTTCATTTTGGCCATTGATGGGAAGCAAGTCGTAATACTTAAGGAATTGGTTTCTCATTATTCTTTAGGTTCATTTGGCCATTGATTGGAAGCAAGTCTCAAATCATTATTAAGGAATTGGATTCCATTTATTCTTTTAGTTCGATTTGCCATTGATTGGAAGCAAGTCTTAATACTTAAAGAATTGGTTTCCATTTATTCTTTTAGTTCTTTCAGCCATTGATTGGAAGCAAGTCTTAATCCTTAAGAAATTGGTTTCTCTTATTCTTTAGCGTTCATTCTGGGCATTGATTGGAAGCAAGTTTCCTTAATCCTTAAGGGAATTGGTTTCTCTTTATTCTTTAATGTCATTTGGCCGTTGATTGAAGTGCAAGTCTCTTTATTCTTTAATGTCATTTGGCCACAGATTGGAAGCAAGTCTTAATCCATAAGGAATTGGTTTCTCTTTATTCTTTAAGTTCATTTGGTCATTGATTGGAAGCAAGTTTGTTTACTCTTTACGTTCATATGGCAATTGATTGGAAGCAAGTCTTAATCCTTAAGGAATTGGTTTCCATTTATTCTTTTTTGCTAAGATCTTTAAGCCATTGATTGGAAGCAAGTCGAATAATCGGCTTAAGGAATTGGTTTCTCTTTATTCTTCTTAGGTTCATTTGGCAATTGATTGGAAGCAAGTCTTAATCCTGTATGAATTGGTTTCTTTCTTTAATCTTTAAGTTCGATTTGGCCATTGATTGGAAGCAAGTTCAATACTTAAAGAATTGGTTTCCATTTACTCTTGACGTTCATTTGGCAATTAATTGAAAGCAAGTCTTAATCCTTAAGGAATTGGTTTCTCTTTATTCTTTAAGTTCATTTTGGCCATTGATTGGGAGCAAGTCGTGAATACTTAAGGAATTGGTTTCTCATTATTCTTTTAAGGTTCATTCTGGCCAGTTGATTGGAAGCAAGTCCTAATCCTTAAGGAATTGGATTCCATTTAATGTCTTTTTAGTTCGATTTGCACATTGATTGGAAGCAAGTCTTAATCCTTAAGGAATTGGTTTCTCTTTATTCTTTTAAGTTCATTTGGCCATTGATTGAAGCAAGTTTCTTAATACTTAAGGAATTGGTTTCTCATTTATTCTTTAGGTTCTTTTGGCCATTGATTGGAAGCAAGTCTTACATCCTTAAGGAATTGGTTTCTCATTTATTCTTTGTGGTGCTCATTCTTGTGGCATTGACATTGGAAGCAAGTCTTAATCCTGTAGAATTGGTTTCATCTTTATTCTTTAAGTTCATTTGGCCATCGATTGGAAGCAAGTCTGCTTACTCTTTAACGCTCATTTGGCAATTGATTGAAAGCAAGTCTTTAATCCTTAAGGTTAAATTGGTTTCTCTTTATTCTTTAAGTTCATTTGGCCATTGATTGGAAGCAAGCCGTAATACTTAAGGAATTGGTTTCTCATTATTCTTTTAGTCTATCATTGGCCATTGATTGGAAGCAAGTCGTAATACATTAAGGAATTGGATTCTCATTATTCTTTAAGGTTCGATTTGGCCATTGATTGGAAGTTAAAGTCTTAATCCTTAAGGCTTAATTGGTTTCTTATTCTTTAAGCTTCCATTTGGCCATTGATTGGAAGCAAGTCTTAATCCTTAAGGAATTGGTTTCTCATTTATTCTTTTTAGTTCTTTTTAAGCCATCTGATGGGAAGCAAGTCGTAATACTTAAGCGAATTGGTTTCTCATTATTCTTTTAGCGTTCATTTGGCCATTGATTGGAAGCAAAGCTTCCTTAATCCGTAAGGAATTGGTTTCCCTTTATTCTTTAAGTTCATTCTTGGCCATTGATTGGAAGCAAAGTCTGTTTACTTAAAGAATTAATGTTCATTTGGCCATTAATTGAAGCAAGTCTTAATCCTTAAGGAATTGGTTTCTCTTTATTCTTTAAGTTCATTTGGCCATTGATTGAAGCAAGTCTTAATACTTTGGCTAATTGGTTTCTCTATTATTCTTTAGCTTCATTTCGGCCATTGATTGGAAGCAAGTCCTTTATTCTTTAATGTCATTTACCACACGTAGTTGTGTTTTAATCCATAAGCGAATTTGGATTCCATTTATTCTTTAAGTTCGACGGTTATTGATTGACGTGAAGCAAGTCTTAATTGTTTACTCTTTATTCTTTAATGTTCATACTTGGCAATCGACGCGTTACAAGTCTTAATACTCTAAGGCTTAATTGGTTTCCATTTATTCTTTTTAGTTCTTAAGCCATTGATTGGAAGCAAGTCGTTAATCCTTAAGGAATTGGTTTCTCTTTATTCTTTAGGTTCATTTGGCAATTGATTGAAGCAAGTCTTAATCCTTAAGCGAATTGGTTTCTCTTTAATCTTTAAGTTCATTTGGCCATTGATTGGAAGCTAAAGTCTCGTTTACTGACGCTCATTTGGCAACAATTAATTGAAAGCAAGTCTTAATCCTTAAGTGAATTGGTTTTCTTTATTCTTAAGTTCATTTGGTCATTGATTTGGGAGCAAGTCGTAATACTTAAGCGAATTGGTTTCTCATTATTCTCTTATGGTTCATTCTTGGCCATTGATTGGAAGCAAGTCCTAATCCTTAAGTGAATTGGATTCCATTTATTCTTTTTAGTTCGCCGACGGCTATTGATTGGAAGCAAGTCTTAATCCTTAAGGAATTGGTTTCTCTTTATTCTTTAAGTTCATTTGGCCATTGATTGCAAGCAAGTCTTAATACTTAAGGAATTGGTTTCCATTTATTCTTTAGGTTCATTTGGCAATTGATTGGAAGCAAGTCTTAATCCGTAAGGAATTGGTTTCTCTTTATTCTTTATGTTCATTTGGCCATTGATTGGAAGCTAAGTCTCGCTTTACTCTTTACGTTCATTTGGCAATTAATTGAAAGCAAGTCTTAATCCTTAAGGAATTGGTTTCTCTTTATTCGTTAAGTTCATTTGGCCATTGATGGGAAGCAAGTCGTAATACTTAAGGAATTGGTTTCTCATTATTCTTTAGCTTCATTTCGTCATTGATTGGAAGCAAGTCCTAATCATTAAGGAATTGGATTCCATTTATTCTTTAAGGTCGATTTGCCATTGATTGGAAGCAAGTCTTAATCCTTAAGGAATTGGTTTCTCTTTATTCTTTAAGTTCATTTGGCCATTTAACATTGAAGCAAGTCTTTAATACTTAAGGAATTGGTTTCCATTTATTCTTTTTAGTTTCTTTAAGCCATTGATTACAAGTCTTAACTTTAGGGAATTGGTTTCTCTTATTCTTTAGGTTCATTTGGGCATTGATTAAGCAAGTCTTAATCCTTAAGGAATTGGTTTCTCTGTACTTTAATGTTATTTGGCCGTTGATTGGAAGCAAGTCTCTTTATTCTTTTAATGTCATTTGGCCAACATGGAAGCAAGTCTTAATCCATAAGTGAATTGGTTTCTCTTTATTCTTTAAGTTCATTCTGGTCATTGATATGGAAGCTAAAGTTTGTTTACTCTTTCAGCAAGTCTTAACTCCTTAAGGAATTGGTTTCTCTTTATTCTTTAACGCCATTTGGCCATTGATTGGAAGCAAGTCGTTCTCATTATTCTTTAGGTTCATTTGGCCATTGATTTGAAGCAGAGTCTTAATCCATAAGTGAATTTGGTTTCTCTTTTTATTCTTTAAGTTCATTTGGTCATTGATTGAAGCAAGTCTATGCTTTACTCTTGACGCGCTCATTTGGCAATGTTCGGGATTGAAAGCAAAGTCTTAATCCTTAAGCGAATTGGTTTCTCTTTATTCTTTTAAGTTCATTTGGCCATTGATTTGGGAGTTAGCTAAATGTCGTAATATTTAAGGAATTGGTTTCTCATTATTCTTTAGGTTCTCATTTGGCCATTGATTGGAAGCAAGTCCTAATCCTTAAGTGAATTGGTTTCCATTTATTCTTTAAGCTATCTTTACTTACTGACGTAAGTTGTTCGCTTACTCTCGACATTCGATTTGGCTATTGATTGGAAGCAAGTCTTAATCCTTAAGGAATTGGTTTTCTTTATTCTTAAGTTCATTTGGCCATTGATTGGAAGCAAGTCTTAATACTTAAGGAATTGGTTTCTCATTTATTCTTTTTAGTTCTTTAAGCCATTGATTGGAAGCAAGTCTTAATCGTTAAGGAATTGGTTTCTCTTTATTCATTTAGGTTCATTTGGGCATTGATTAGAAGCAAGTCTTAAATCCTTAAGGAATTGGTTTCTTTATCTCTTTAATGTCATTTGGCCGTTGATTGAAGCAAGTCTCATTTATTCTTTAATGTCATTTGGCCATTGATTGGAAGCAAGTCTTAATCCATAAGGAATCTTGGTTTCTCTTTATTCTCTTTAAGTTCATTTGGTCATTGATTGGAAGCATGTCTCAAGTTTACTCTTTACGTGCTCATTTGGCAATAATAATTGAAAGCAAGTTGCTTTAATCCTTAAGGCTAATTGGTTTTCTTTATTCTTTTTAGGTTCATTTTGGCAAATATTGATTGGGAGCAAGTCGAATACTTAAGGAATTGGTTTCTCATTATTCTTTAGGTTCATTTTGGCCATTGATTGGAAGCAGTCCTAGTCTCCTTAAGGAATTGAATTCCATTTATTCTTTACGTTCGATTTGCAATTAATTGGAAGCAAGTCTTAATCCTTAAGGAATTGGTTTCTTTATTCTTTAAGTTCATTTGGCACATTGATTGGGGAGCAAGTCCTGCTTAATACTTTAAGGCCTTGATTTGATATCTCATTTATATAAATCTGAATCTAGAAATTCATTTTGGCCATTGATTGGAAGCAAGTCCTATTTATTACATTAAGGAATTGGATTCTTCATTTATCTTTTAGTTCCATTTAAGCCATTGATTGGAAGCAAGTCTTTAATCCTTAAGGAATTGATTTCTCTTATTCTTTAAGTTCATTATGGCCATTGATTGGAAGCATACAGTCGTAATACTTAAGGAATTGGTTTCTCATTATTCTTTAGGTTCTATTTGGCCATTGATTGGAAGCAAGTCCAAATCATTAAGGAATTGATTCCATTTATTCTTTTAGTCTGACGGCGCTGATTGAAGCAAGTCTTTAATCCTTAAGTGGAATTGATTTCTCTCTTATTCTTTAAGTTCATTTGGCCATTGATTAAGCAAGTCTTAATACTTAAGGAATTGGTTTCTCTTTTTATGCTTTAAGTTCATTTGGCCATTGATTGGGAGCAAGTTGTATGTCAATAGAAGTGAATTGGTTTATTATTCTTTAGGTTCATTTGGCCATTGATTGAAAGAAGTCCTAATCCTCGTAAGGAATTGGATTCCATTTATTCTTTTTAGTTCGATTTGCCATTGATTGAAGCAAGGTCTTAATCCTTAAGGAATTGGTTTCTCTTTATTCTTTAAGTTCATTTGGCCATATGGGCTGATTGGAAGCAAGTCTTAATACTTAAGGAATTGGTTTCATTTATTCTTTTTAGTTCTTTAAGCCATTGATTGGAAGCAAGTCTTAATCCTTAAGGAAATTGGGTTTTCTCTCTTTTATTCTCTTTAGGTTCATTTTGGCCACAGCCAGCTTAGTTCATGGTACTTTACGCTCATTTGGCATTGATTGGAAGCAAGTCTTAATCCTTAAGGAATTGGTTTTCTCTTTATTCTTTAATATCATTTGGCCGCTGATTGAAGCAAAGTCTTATTATTCTTTAATGCTTAGTTGGCCATTGATTGGAAGCAAGTCGTAATACTTAAGGAATTTGGTTTCTCATTATTAAGTTCATTTGGTCATTGATTTGAAGCATGTCTGCTTACTTTACATGTCATTTGGCCATTGATTGGAAGCAAGTCTTAATCCATAAGGAATTGGTTTCTCTTTATTCTCTTAAGTTCATTTGGTCATTGATTGGAAGCAAGTCTTAATCCTTAAGGAATTGGCTTCTCTTTACTTCTTTAAGCTCATTTGGCAATTGATTGGAAGCAAGTCTTAATCCTTCAAGTGAATTGGTTTCCATTTATTCTTTTAGGCATCTATTTGGCCATTGATCGGACAAGCAAAGTCCAAATACATTAAGAGAATTGGATTCTCATTATTCTTTAGGTTCGATTTGGCAATTGATTGGAAGACAAGTCTTAATCCTTAAGGAATTGGGTTTTCTCTTTATTCTTGTAAGTTCCATTCTTTACCATTGATTGGAAGCAGTCTAATCTCATGAGTGCTGGTTTCTCATTATTCTTCGACTTTAAGTTCATTTTAAGCCATTGATTGGAAGTTGCAAGCTCTTAATCCTTAAGGAATTGGTTTCTCATTATTCTTTAAGTTCATTATGGCCATTGATTGGAAGCAAGTCGTAATCCTTAAGGCTTAATTGGTTTCTCATTTATTCTTTTTAGTTCGATTGCTATTGATTGGAAGCAAAAGTCTTAATCCTTAAGGAATTGGTTTCTCTTTATTCTTTAGGTTCGATTTGGCCATTGATTGGAAGCAAGTCTTAATACTTAAGGAATTGGTTTCTCTTTATTCTTTAAGTTCATTTGGCCATTGATTGGAAGGTTTTAATACTTAAGTGAATTGGTTTCCATTTATTCTCTTTACTGTTCATTTGGCATTTGATTGGAAGCTAAGTCTTAATCCTTAAGTGAATTGGTTTCTTCTTTATTCTTTAAATTCATTTTGGCCATTGATTGGAAGCAGTCGTAATACTTAAGGAATTGGTTTTCTTATTTTAATGTCATTTGGCTGCTGATTGAAGCAAGTCTCATTATTCTTTAGGTTCATTTGGCCATTGATTGAAGCAAGTCTTAATCCATAAGGAATTGGATTTCCATTTATTCTTTAAGTTCGATTTTGGTCATTGATTGGAAGCATGTCTTAATCCTTAAGGAATTGGTTTACTCTTTATTCTTTACGTTCATTTGGCAATTGATTGGAAGCAAGTCTTAATCCTTAAGGAATTGGTTTCTCTTTATTCTTTAAGTTCTTTTGGCCATTGATTGGAATCAAGTCCTAATCATTAAGGAATTGGTGTCTGTTTGTCCTTTAAGTTCATTTGGCCCTTGATTGAAATCAAGTCTTAATCATTAAGGAATTGGTTTCTTTGTCCTTTAAGTTCTTTGGCCATTGATTGGAAGCAAGTCTTAATCATTATGCAATTGGTGTCTCTTTGTCCTTTAACTTCTTTTGGCCATTGATTGAAATCAAGTCTTAATACTTAAGGAATTGCCTTATCTTTCTTCTCTAAGTTCTTTGGCCATTGATTGAAATCAAGTCTTAATCATTAAGGAATTGGTTTCTCTTGTCCTTTAGGTTCTTTTGGACAAAGATTGGAATCAAGTGTTAATCATTAAGGAATTGGTTTCTCTTTGTCCTTTATGTTCTTTTGCCCATTGATTGAAATTAAGTCTTAATCCATATTAAATTGGTTTCTCTTTGCCCTTTAAGCTCTTTTGGGCATTGATTTGAATCAAGTCTTAATCCATAATGAATTGGTTTCTCTTTGTCCTTTAAGTTCTTTTGGCCATTGATTGAAATCAAGTCTTAATCCGTAATGAATTGGTTTCTCTTTGTCCTTTAAGTTCTTTTGGCCATTGATTGGAATCAAGTCTTAATCATTAAGGAATTGATTTCATTTTGTCCTTTAAGTTCTTTTGGCCATTGATTGGAATCAAGTCTTAATCCGTAATGAATTGGTTTCTCTTTGTCCTTTAAGTTCTTTTGGCCATTGATTGAAATCAAGTCTTAATCCATAAGGAATTGGTTTCCCTTTGTTCTTTAAGTTCTTTTGGCCATTGATTGAAATCAAGTCCTAATCATTAAATTGGTGTCTCTTTATCTTTTAAGTTCTTTTGACCATTGGTTGGAAACATGTCTTAATCCGTAACGAATTGGTTTCCCTTTGCCTTTTAAGTTCATTTGGCCATAGAGTGGAATCAAGTCTTAATCATTAAGGAATTGGTTTTTCTTTGTCCTTTAAGTTCTTTTGGCCGTTGATTGAAATCAAGGCTTAATCCGTAATGAATTGGTTCTCTTTGTCCTTTATGTTCTTTTTGGCCATTGATTGAAATCAAGTCTTAATCCTTAAGGAATTGGTTCTCTTTGTCCTTTAAGTTCTTTTGGCCATTGATTGGAAATCAAGTCTTAATTATTAAGGAATTGGTGTCTCTTTGTCCTTTAAGTTCTTTTGGCCATTGATTGAAATCAAGTCTTAATCCTTAATGAATTGGTTTCTCTTTGTCCTTTAAGTTCTTTCGGCCAGTGATTGGAATCAAGTCTTTATCCATAATGAATTGATTTCTCTTTGTCCTTTAAGTTCTTTTGGCCATTGATTGGAAGCAAGTCTTAATCCTTAATGAATTGGTTTCTCTTTGTCCTTTAAGTTCTTTTGGCCATTGATTGAAATCAAGTCTTAATCCGTAATGAATTGGTTTCTCTTTGTCCTTTAAGTTCTTTTGGCCATTGATTGGAATCAAGTCCTAATCATTAAGGAATTGGTGTCTCTTTGTCCTTTAAGTTCTTTTGGCCATTGATTGAAATCAAGTCTTAACCCGTAATGAATTGGTTTCTCTTTGTCCTTTAAGTTCTTTTGGCCAAAGATTGGAATCAAGTCTTAATCATTAAGGAATTGGTGTCTCTTTGTCCTTTAAGTTCTTTTGGCCATTGATTGAAATCAAGTCTTAATCCATAATGAATTGGTTTCTCTTTGTCCTTTAAGTTCTTTTGGCCAAAGATTGGAATCAAGTCTTAATCATTAAAGAATTGGTGTCTCTTTGTCCTTTAAGTTCTTTTGGCCATTGATTGAAATCAAGTCTTAATCCATAAGGAATTGGTTTCTCTTTGTCCTTTAAGTTCTTTTGGCCATTGATTGGAATCAAGTCCTAATCATTAAGGAATTGGTGTCTCTTTGTCCTTTAAGCTCTTTTGGTCATTGATTGAAATCAAGTCTTAATCCGCCATGAATTGGTTCTCTTTGTCCTCTATGTTCTTTTGGCCAAAGATTGGAATCAAGTCTTAACAATTAAGGAATTGATTTCTCTTTGTCCTTTAAGTTCTTTTGGCGAACGATTGGAATCAAGTCTTAATCCGTAATGAATTGGTTTCTCTTTGTCCTTTAAGCTGTTCTGGCCATTGATTGAAATCAAGTCTTAATCCGTAATGAATTGGTTTCTCTTTGTCCTTTAAGTTCTTTGGCCATTGATTGGAATCAAGTCTTAATCATTAAGGAATTGGTTTCTCTTTGTCCTTTAAGTTCTGTTGGCCATTCATTGAAATCAAGTCTTAATCCATAATGAATTGGTTTCTCTTTGTCCTTTAAGTTCTTTTGGCCATTGATTGGAATAAAGTCCTAATCATTAAGGAATTGGTTTCTCTTTGTCTTTTAGTTCTTTGGCCATTGATTGAAATCAAGTCTTAATCCATAATGAATTGGTTTCTCTTTGTCTTTAAGTTCTTTGGCCAAAGATTGTTATCAAGTCTTAATCATTAAGGAATTGGTTTCTCTTTGTCCTTTATGTTCTTTTGGCCAAAGATTGGAATCAAGTCTTAATCATTAACGAATTGGTTTCTCTTTGCCCTTTAAGTTCTTTTGGCCATTGATTGAAATCAAGTCTTAATCCGTAATGAATTGGTTTCCCTTTGTCCTTTAATTTCTTTTGGCCATTGATTGGAATCAAGTCTTAATCCTTAAGGAATTGGTGTCTCTTTGTCCTTTAACTTCTTTTGGCCATTGATTGAAATCATGTCTTAATCCATAATGAATTGGTTTCTCTTTGTCCTTTAAGTTCTTTTGGCCAAAGATTGGAATCAAGTCTAAATCCTTATGGAATTGGTTTCTCTTTGTCCTTTAAGTTCTTTTGGCCATTGATTGGAAACATGTCTTAATCCGTAATGAATTGGTTTCTCTTTGTCCTTTCAGTCCGATTGGCCATTGATTAGAAACAAGTCTTAATCATTAATGAATTGGTTTCCCTTTGCCCTTTAAGTTCTTTTGGTCATTGATTGGAAACATGTCTTAATCCATAAGGAATTGGTTTCTCTTTGTCCTTTAAGTTCTTTTGGCCATTGATTGGAACCAAGTCTTAATCATTAATGAATTGGTTTCTCTTTGTCCTTTAAGTTCTTTTGGCCATTGATTGGAATCAAGTCTTAATCCGTAATGAATTGGTTTCTCTTTGTCCTTTAAGTTCTTTTGGCCATTGATTGGAAACAAGTCTTAATCATTAATGAAATGGTTTCTCTTTGTCCTTTAAGTTCTTTTGGCCATTGATTGGAAACAAGTCTTAATCATTAAGGAATTGGTGTCTCTTTGTCCTTTAAGTTCTTTTGGCCATTGATTGAAATCAAGTCTTAATCCGTAATGAATTGGTTTCTCTTTGTCCTTTAAGTTCTTTTGGCCAAAGATTGAAATCTAGTCTTAATCATGATGGAATTGGTGTCTCTTTGTCCTTTGAGTTCTTTTGGCCATTGATTGAAATCACGTCTTAATCCATAATGAATTGGTTTCTCTTTGTCCTTTAAGTTCTTTTGGCCATTGATTGAAAACAAGTCTTAATCCATAATGAATTGGTTTCTCTTTGTCCTTTAAGTTCTTTTGGCCATTGATTGAACTCAAGTCTTAATCATTAATTAATTGGTTTCTCTGTCCTTTACGTTCTTTTGGCCATTGATTGAAAACACGTCTTAATCCATTAATGAATTGGTTTCTCTTTGTCCTTTAAGTTCCTTGGCCAAAGATTGGAATCAAGTCCTAATCATTAAGGAATTGGTGTCTCTTTGTCCTTTAAGTTTTTTGGCCATTGATTAAAATCAAGTCTTAATCCTTAAGCAATTGGCTTCTCTTTCTTCTTTAAGTTCTTTTGGCCATTGATTGGAATCAAGTCTTATTCCATCGATTAAGGATTGGTTTCTCTTTGTCACTTTATGTTCTTTTGGCCATTGATTGAAATCAAGTCTTAATCATTAAGGAATTGGTATCTCTTTGTCCTTTAATTTCTTTGGCCAAAGATTGGAATCAAGTGTTAATCGTTAAGGAATTGGTGTCTCTTTGTCCTTTAAGTTCTTTTGGCCACTGATTGAAATCAAGTCTTAATCCGTAAAGAATTGGTTTCTCTTTGTCCTTTAAGTTAATTTGGCCAAAGATTGGAATCAAGTCTTAATCATTAAGGAATTGGCTTCTCCTTGACCTTTAAGTTCTTTTAGCCATTGATTGAAGACAAGTCTTAATCCGTAATGAATTGGTTTCTCTTTATCCTTTAAGTTCTTTTGGCCAAAGATTGGAATCAAGTCTTAATCATTAAGGAATTGGTTTCTCTTTGATTTAAGTTCTTTTTGCCATTGATTTGAATCAAGTCTTAATCACTAAGGAATTGATTTCCCTGTGTCCTTTAAGTTCTTTTGGCCATTGATTGAAATCAAGTCTTAATCCGTAATGAATTAATTTCTCTTTGTCCTTTCAGTTGTTTTGGCCATTGATTGAAATCAAGTCTTAATCATTAATGAATTGGTGTCTCTTTGTCCTTTAAGTTCTTTTGGCCATTGATTGGAAACAAGTCTTAATCATTAATGAATTGGTTTCTCTTTGTCCTTTATGTTCTTTTGGCCATTGATTGGAAACAAGTCTTAATCATTAATGAATTGGTTTCTTGTTGTCCTTTAATTCTTTTGGCCATTGATTGGAAACATGTCTTAATCATTAATGAATTGGTTTCTCTTTGTCCTTTAACTTCTTTTGGCCATTGATTGAAATCAAGTCTTAATCCATAATGAATTGGTTTCTCTTTGTCCTTTAACTTCTTCTGGCCAAAGATTGGAATCAAGCCTTAATCAATAAGGAATTGGTGTCTCTTTATCCTTTAAGTTCTTTTGGCCATTGATTGAAATCAAGTCTTAATCCGTAATGAATTGGTTTCTCTTTGTCCTTTAACTTCTTTTGGCCATTGATTGAAATCAAGTCTTAATCCATAATGAATTGGTTTCACTTTGTCCATTAAGTTCTTCTGGCCAAAGATTGGAATCTAGCCTTAATCATTAAGGAATTGGTGTCTCTTTGTGATGAGCGTTTTACCATAAGCCTCTTGAATTAGGATCTATCTAGGACTTGGACACAAGAAATATGATCAAATCAAAAACAAGTTCACGCAGAAAATAGGGCTCCAGACGTCTTGTTAAAACGGTTTCGTATCTCACTCTACATACCTCGGAATTGAGCGATTC
>JAVHNN010000384.1:0-15177 GCA_031439585.1 Pterocarpus macrocarpus
TTGTCCTTTAAGATCTTTTGGTAATTGATTGAAATCAAGTCTTAATCCCTTAAGGATTTGGTTTCTCTTTGTCCTCTAGGTTCTTTTTGGTATTGATTGAATCAAGTCTTAATCCTTAATGAATTGGTTTCTCTTTGTCCTTTTAAGTGCTTTTGGCCATTGATTTGAAATCAAGTCTTAATCCTTAATGAATTGGTTTCTCTTTTCCTTTAAGTTCTTTTATTGATTGGAATCAAGTCTTAATCCATAACGAATTGGTTTCTCTTTGTCTTTTAAGTTATTTTTGCCATTGATTGAAAGTAAGTCTTAATCCTTAAGGAATTGGTTTCTCTTTTTCCTCTAGGTTCTTTTTGGTATTGAATGGAATCAAGTCTTTATCCATAATGAATTGGTTTCTCTTTGTCCTCTAAGTTCTTTTGGCTATTGATTGGAATCAAGTCTTAATCATAATGAATTGGTTTCTCTTTGTCCTTTAAGTTATTTTGGCCATTGATTGAATCAAGTCTTAATCACTTTAAGGAATTGGTTTCTCTTTTTCCACTAAGTTCTTTTGACCATTGATTGGAATCAAGTCTTAATCCATGATGAATTGGTTTCTCTTTGTCGTTTATGTTCTTTTGACCATTGTTTGAAATCAAGTCTTAATCATTGAGCTATTGGATTCTCTTTGTCCTTTAACTACTTTTGGTAATTGATTGAAGTAAGTCTTAATCCTTAAGGAATTGGTTTCTCTTTTCCTCTAGGTTCTTTTGGTATTGATTGAAATCAAGTCTGAATCCGTAATGAATTGGTGTCTCTTTGTCCTTTAACTTCTTTTGGCCATTGATTGAAATCAAGTCTTAATCCGTGTGGAATTGGTTTGTCTTTGTCATTTAAGATCTTTTGGTAATTGATTGGAAGTAAGTCTTAATCCTTAAGGATTTGGTTTCTCTTTGTCCTTTAAGTTCTTTTGGCCATTGATTGGAATCAAGTCTTAATCCATGATGAATTGGTTTCTCTTCGTTGTTTAAGTGCTTTTTGCCATTGATTGGAATCAAGTCTTAATCCTTAAGGAATTGGTTTCTCTTTTTCTCTAGGTTCTTTTGGATTTGATTAGAAATCAAGTCCTAATCTGCAATGAATTGATTTCT
This sequence comes from Pterocarpus macrocarpus, assembly GCA_031439585.1. Lineage (NCBI taxonomy): Eukaryota > Viridiplantae > Streptophyta > Magnoliopsida > Fabales > Fabaceae > Pterocarpus > Pterocarpus macrocarpus. The sequence continues at coordinate 1,131 of JAVHNN010000384.1, forward strand.
CTATGTCTTCTAAGTTCTTTTTGCCATTGATTGAAATCAAGTCTTAATCCTTGAGCAATAGGTTTTCCTTTGTCCTTTAATTTCTTTTGGTAATTGATTGGAACTAAGTCTTAATCCTTAAGGAATTGGTTTCTCTTTTCCTCTAGGTTCTTTTGGTATCGATTGGAATCAAGTCTTAATCCATAATGAATTGGTTTCTCTTTGTCTTTTAAGTTATTTTAGCCATTGATTGGAAACAAGTCTTAATCCATAAGGAATTGGTTTCTCTTTGTCCTTTAAGTTCCTTTGGTAATGGATTGAAAGTAAGTCTTAATCCTTAAGGAATTGGTTTCTCTTTTCCTCTAGGTTCTTTCTGGAATTGATTGGAATCAAGTCTTAATCCATGATGAATTGGTTTCTCTTTGTTGTTTAAGTTCTTTTTGCCATTGAGTGGAATCAAGTCTGAATCCTTAAGGAATTGGTTTCTCCTTCTTCTTTATGTTCCTTTTGTAATTGATTGAAATCAAGTCTTAATCCATAATGAATTGGTTTCTCTTCGTCTTTTAAGTTCTTTTGGCCATTGATTGAAATCAAGTCTTAATCCGTAACAAATTGGTTTCTCTTTGTCCTTTGACTTCTTTTGGCCATTGATTGAAGTCAAGTCTTAATCCATAATGAATTGGTTTCTCTTTTCCTCTAGGTTCCTTTTGGTATTGAATGGAATCAAGTCTTAATCCATGATGAATTGGTTTCTCTTCGTTGTTTAAGTTCTTTTGGCCATTGATTGAAATCAAGTCTTAATCCGTAATGAATTGGTTTCTCTTTTTCTCAAGGTTCTTTTTGGAATTGATTGGAAAAAAGTCTTAATCATAATGAATTGGTTTCTCTATGTCTTTTAAGTTCTTTTGCCATTGATTGAAATCAAGTCTTAATCCTTGAGCAATTGGTTTCTCTTTGTCCTTTAAGTTCTTTTCATAATTGATTGAACTAAGTCTTAATCCTTAAGGAATTGGTTTCCTTTTCCTCTAGGTTCTTTTGTATTGATTGAATCAAGTCTTAATCCATAATGAATTGGTTTCTCTTCGTCCTTTTAAGTTATTTTTGCCATTGATTGAGATCAAGTCTTAATCCGTGTGAATTGGTTTGTCTTTGTCATTTAAGATCTTTTGGCAATTGATTGAAAGTAAGTCTTAATCATTACTGATTTGGTTTCTCTTTTCCTCTAGATTCTTTTGGTATTGATTGGAATCAAGTCTTAATCCATAATGATTGGTTTCTCTTTGTCTTTTAAGTTATTTTTGCCATTGATTGAAATCAAGTCTTAATCCTTGAGGAATTGGTTTCTCTTTGTCCTTTAAGTTCTTTTGGTAATGGATTGAAGTAAGTCTTAATCCTTAGAATTGGTTTCTCTTTTCTCTAGGTTCTTTTGTAATTGATTGGAATCAAGTCCTAATCCATAATGAATTGCCTCTCTGTCTTTTAAGTTCTTTTTGCCATTGTTTGAAATCAAGTCTTAATCCTTGAATTGGTTTCTCTTTGTCCTTTAATTTCTTTTGGCCAAATTGATTGGAATCAAGTCTTAATCCTTAATGAATTGGTTTCTCTTTTTCCTCTAGGTTCTTTTTGCCATTGATTGAATCATCAAGTCTTAATCCATAATGAATCTGGTTTCTCTTTGTCATTTACAGATTATTTTGCCATTTGATTGGAAATCAAGTCTTAATCTTGAGAATTGAGTTTTCTCTTTGTCCTCTAAGTTCTTTTGGTATTGATTGGAAATCTAAGTCTTAATCCTTAGAGGAATTGGTTTCTCTTTGTCCTCTAAGTTCTTTTTGCTATTGAATGGAATCAAGTCTTAATCTTTAAGGAATTCGTTTCTCTTTGTCTACTAGGTTCTTGTTGGAATAGATTGGAAATCAAGTCCTAATCTGCAATGAATTGATTTCTCATGTCCTTTAAGTTCTTTTGGCCATTGATTGAAATCAAGTCTTAATGAATGAATGGTTTCTCTTTGTCCTTTAAGTTCTTTTGGCCATTGATTGAAATCAAGTCTTAATCATAATGAATTGGTTTCTCTTTGTCCTTTAAGTTCTTTTGGCCATTGATTGAAATCAAGTCTTAATCATTAATGAATTGGTTTCTCTTTGTCCTTTAAGTTCTTTTGGCCATTGATTGAAATCAAGTCTTAATCATTAATGAATTGGTTTCTCTTTGTCCTTTAAGTTCTTTTGGCCATTGATTGAAATCAAGTCTTAATCATTAATGAATTGGTTTCTCTTTGTCCTTTAAGTTCTTTTGGCCATTGATTGAAATCAAGTCTTAATCATTAATGAATTGGTTTCTCTTTGTCCTTTAAGTTCTTTTGGCCATTGATTGAAATCAAGTCTTAATCATTAATGAATTGGTTTCTCTTTGTCCTTTAAGTTCTTTTGGCCATTGATTGAAATCAAGTCTTAATCCATAATGAATTGGTTTCTCTTTGTCCTTTAAGTTCTTTTGGCCATTGATTGAAATCAAGTCTTAATCATTAATGAATTGGTTTCTCTTTGTCCTTTAAGTTCTTTTGGCCATTGATTGAAATCAAGTCTTAATCATAATGAATTGGTTTCTCTTTGTCCTTTAAGTTCTTTTGGCCATTGATTGAAATCAAGTCTTAATCATAATGAATTGGTTTCTCTTTGTCCTTTAAGTTCTTTTGGCCATTGATTGAAATCAAGTCTTAATCATTAATGAATTGGTTTCTCTTTGTCCTTTAAGTTCTTTTGGCCATTGATTGAAATCAAGTCTTAATCCATTAATGAATTGGTTTCTCTTTGTCCTTTAAGTTCTTTTGGCCATTGATTGAAATCAAGTCTTAATCATAATGAATTGGTTTCTCTTTGTCCTTTAAGTTCTTTTGGCCATTGATTGAAATCAAGTCTTAATCCATTAATGAATTGGTTTCTCTTTGTCCTTTAAGTTCTTTTGGCCATTGATTGAAATCAAGTCTTAATCATTAATGAATTGGTGTCTCTTTGTCCTTTAAGTTCTTTTGGCCATTGATTGAAATCAAGTCTTAATCATTAATGAATTGGTTTCTCTTTGTCCTTTAAGTTCTTTTGGCCATTGATTGAAATCAAGTCTTAATCATTAATGAATTGGTTTCTCTTTGTCCTTTAAGTTCTTTTGGCCATTGATTGAAATCAAGTCTTAATCATTAATGAATTGGTTTCTCTTTGTCCTTTAAGTTCTTTTGGCCATTGATTGAAATCAAGTCTTAATCATTAATGAATTGGTTTCTCTTTGTCCTTTAAGTTCTTTTGGCCATTGATTGAAATCAAGTCTTAATCATTAATGAATTGGTTTCTCTTTGTCCTTTAAGTTCTTTTGGCCATTGATTGAAATCAAGTCTTAATCATTAATGAATTGGTTTCTCTTTGTCCTTTAAGTTCTTTTGGCCATTGATTGAAATCAAGTCTTAATCATTAATGAATTGGTTTCTCTTTGTCCTTTAAGTTCTTTTGGCCATTGATTGAAATCAAGTCTTAATCATTAATGAATTGGTTTCTCTTTGTCCTTTAAGTTCTTTTGGCCATTGATTGGAATCAAGTCTTAATCATTAATGAATTGGTGTTCTCTTTGTCCTTTAAGTTCTTTTGGCCATTGATTGAAATCAAGTCTTAATCATTAATGAATTGGTTTCTCTTTGTCCTTTAAGTTCTTTTGGCCATTGATTGAAATCAAGTCTTAATCATTAATGAATTGGTTTCTCTTTGTCCTTTAAGTTCTTTTGGCCATTGATTGAAATCAAGTCTTAATCATTAATGAATTGGTTTCTCTTTGTCCTTTAAGTTCTTTTGGCCATTGATTGAAATCAAGTCTTAATCATTAATGAATTGGTTTCTCTTTGTCCTTTAAGTTCTTTTGGCCATTGATTGAAATCAAGTCTTAATCATTAAGAATTGGTTTCTCTTTGTCCTTTAAGTTCTTTTGGCCATTGATTGAAATCAAGTCTTAATCATTAATGAATTGGTTTCTCTTTGTCCTTTAAGTTCTTTTGGCCATTGATTGAAATCAAGTCTTAATCATAATGAATTGGTTTCTCTTTGTCCTTTAAGTTCTTTTGGCCATTGATTGAAATCAAGTCTTAATCCATAATAATGAATTGGTTTCTCTTCGTCCTTTAAGTTCTTTTCGCCATTGATTGGAATCAAGTCTTAATCATTAAGGAATAGGTTTCTCTTTGTCCTTTAAGTTCTTTTGGCCATGGATTGAAAGCAAGTCTTAATCATTAATGAATTGGTTTCTTTTTGTCCTTTAAGTTCTTTTGGCCATTGATTGAAATCAAGTCTTAATCATTAATGAATTGGTTTCTCTTTGTCCTTTAAGTTCTTTTGGCCATTGATTGAAATCAAGTCTTAATCATTAATGAATTGGTTTCTCTTTGTCCTTTAAGTTCTTTTGGCCATTGATTGAAATCAAGTCTTAATCATTAATGAATTGGTTTCTCTTTGTCCTTTAAGTTCTTTTGGCCATTGATTGAAATCAAGTCTTAATCATTAATGAATTGGTTTCTCTTTGTCCTTTAAGTTCTTTTGGCCATTGATTGAAATCAAGTCTTAATCATTAATGAATTGGTTTCTCTTTGTCCTTTAAGTTCTTTTGGCCATTGATTGAAATCAAGTCTTAATCCATAATGAATTGGTTTCTCTTTGTCCTTTAAGTTCTTTTGGCCATTGATTGAAATCAAGTCTTAATCATTAATGAATTGGTTTCTCTTTGTCCTTTAAGTTCTTTTGGCCATTGATTGAAATCAAGTCTTAATCCATAATGAATTGGTTTCTCTTTGTCCTTTAAGTTCTTTTGGCCATTGATTGAAATCAAGTCTTAATCATTAATGAATTGGTTTCTCTTTGTCCTTTAAGTTCTTTTGGCCATTGATTGAAATCAAGTCTTAATCATAATGAATTGGTTTCTCTTTGTCCTTTAAGTTCTTTTGGCCATTGATTGAAATCAAGTCTTAATCATAATGAATTGGTTTCTCTTTGTCCTTTAAGTTCTTTTGGCCATTGATTGAAATCAAGTCTTAATCATTAATGAATTGGTTTCTCTTTGTCCTTTAAGTTCTTTTGGCCATTGATTGAAATCAAGTCTTAATCATTAATGAATTGGTTTCTCTTTGTCCTTTAAGTTCTTTTGGCCATTGATTGAAATCAAGTCTTAATCATTAATGAATTGGTTTCTCTTTGTCCTTTAAGTTCTTTTGGCCATTGATTGAAATCAAGTCTTAATCATTAATGAATTGGTTTCTCTTTGTCCTTTAAGTTCTTTTGGCCATTGATTGAAATCAAGTCTTAATCATTAATGAATTGGTTTCTCTTTGTCCTTTAAGTTCTTTTGGCCATTGATTGAAATCAAGTCTTAATCATTAATGAATTGGTTTCTCTTTGTCCTTTAAGTTCTTTTGGCCATTGATTGAAATCAAGTCTTAATCATTAATGAATTGGTTTCTCTTTGTCCTTTAAGTTCTTTTGGCCATTGATTGAAATCAAGTCTTAATCATTAATGAATTGGTTTCTCTTTGTCCTTTAAGTTCTTTTGGCCATGGATTGAAATCAAGTCTTAATCCTAAATGAATTGGTTTCTCTTTGTCCTTTAAGTTCTTTTGGCCATTGATTGAAATCAAGTCTTAATCATAATGAATTGGTTTCTCTTTGTCCTTTAAGTTCTTTTGGCCATTGATTGAAATCAAGTCTTAATCATTAATGAATTGGTTTCTCTTTGTCCTTTAAGTTCTTTTGGCCATTGATTGAAATCAAGTCTTAATCATTAATGAATTGGTTTCTCTTTGTCCTTTAAGTTCTTTTGGCCATTGATCGAAATCAAGTCTTAATCCATAATGAATTGGTTTCTCTTTGTCCTTTAAGTTCTTTTGGCCATTCATTGAAATCAAGTCTTAATCATTAATGAATTGGTTTCTCTTTGTCCTTTAAGTTCTTTTGGCCATTGATTGAAAGCAAGTCTTAATCCTTGATGAATTGGTTTCTCTTTGTCATTTAAGTTCTTTTGGCCATTGATTGAAATCAAGTCTTAATCCGTAATGAATTGGTTTCTCTTTGTCCTTTAAGTTCTTTTGGCCCTTGATTGAAATCAAGTCTTAATCATTAATGAATGGTGGTTTCTCTTTGTCCTTTAAGTTCTTTTGGCCATTGATTGAAATCAAGTCTTAATCATTAATGAATTGGTTTCTCTTTGTCCTTTAAGTTCTTTTGGCCATTGATTGAAATCAAGTCTTAATCATTAATGAATTGGTTTCTCTTTGTCCTTTAAGTTCTTTTGGCCATTGATTGAAATCAAGTCTTAATCATAATGAATTGGTTTCTCTTTGTCCTTTAAGTTCTTTTGGCCATTGATTGAAATCAAGTCTTAATCATTAATGAATTGGTTTCTCTTTGTCCTTTAAGTTCTTTTGGCCATTGATTGAAATCAAGTCTTAATCCATTAATGAATTGGTTTCTCTTTGTCCTTTAAGTTCTTTTGGCCATTGATTGAAATCAAGTCTTAATCATTAATGAATTGGTTTCTCTTTGTCCTTTAAGTTCTTTTGGCCATTGATTGAATCAAGTCTTAATCATTAATGAATTGGTGTCTCTTTGTCCTTTAAGTTCTTTTGGCCATTGATTGAAATCAAGTCTTAATCATTAATGAATTGGTTTCTCTTTGTCCTTTAAGTTCTTTTGGCCATTGATTGAAATCAAGTCTTAATCCATTAATGAATTGGTTTCTCTTTGTCCTTTAAGTTCTTTTGGCCATTGATTGAAATCAAGTCTTAATCATTAATGAATTGGTTTCTCTTTGTCCTTTAAGTTCTTTTGGCCATTGATTGAAATCAAGTCTTAATCATTAATGAATTGGTTTCTCTTTGTCCTTTAAGTTCTTTGGCCATTGATTGAAATCAAGTCTTAATCATTAATGAATTGGTTTCTCTTTGTCCTTTAAGTTCTTTTGGCCATTGATTGAAATCAAGTCTTAATCTGTAATGAATTGATTTCTCTTTGTCCTTCAAGTTCTTTTGGCCATTGATTGAAATCAAGTCTTAATCCATAATGAATGGGCTTTGTCTTTGTCATTTCAGTTCTTTGGCCATTGATTGGAAAGTTGCCTTAATCATTAATGAATTGGTTTCTCTTTGTCCTTTAAGTTCTTTTGGCCATTGATTGAAATCAAGTCTTAATCATTAATGAATTGGTTTCTCTTTGTCCTTTAAGTTCTTTTGGCCATTGATTGAAATCAAGTCTTAATCCATAATGAATTGGTTTCTCTTGTCCTTTAAGTTCTTTTGGCCATTGATTGAAATCAAGTCTTAATCATTAATGAATTGGTTTCTCTTTGTCCTTTCAGTTCTTTTGGCCATTGATTGAAATCAAGTCTTAATCATTAATGAATTGGTTTCTCTTTATCCTTTAAGTTCTTTTGGCCATTGTTTGAAATCAAGTCTTAATCATTAATGAATTGGTTTCTCTTTGTCCTTTAAGTTCTTTTGGCCATTGATTGGAAACAAGTCTTAATCATTAATGAATTGGTTTCTCTTTGTCCTTTAAGTTCTTTTGGCCATTGATTGGAATCAAGTCTTAATCCATAATGAATTGGTTTCTCATTCTACTTTAAGTTCTTTTGGCCATTGATTGAATCAAGTCTTAATCAATAGGGAATTCATTTCCCTTTATCCTTTAAATTCTTTTGGCCATTGATTGAAATCAAGTCTTAATCCGTATTGAATTGGTTTGTCTTTGTCCTTTCTGTTCTTTTGGCCATTGATTGGAATCACGTCTTAATCCATTAATGAATTGGTTTCTCTTTGTCCTTTAAGTTCTTTTGGCCATTGATTGAAATCAAGTCTAATCATGTAATGAATTGGTTTCTCTTTGTCCTTTAAGTTCTTTTGGCCATTGATTGAAATCAAGTCTTAATCATAAATGAATTGGTTTGTCTATGTCCTTTAAGTTCTTTTGGCCATTGATTGAAATCAAGTCTTAATACTTAATGAATTGGTTTCTCTTTGTCCTTTAAGTTCTTTTGGCCAAAGATTGGAATCAAGTCTTAATCCGTAATGAATTGGTTTCTCTTTGTCCTTTAACTTCTTTTGGCCATTGATTGAAATCAAGTCTTAATCCATAATGAATTGGTTTCTCTTTGTCCTTTAAGTTCTTTTGGCCATTGATTGAAATCAAGTCTTAATCCGTAATGAATTGGTTTCTCTTTGTCCTTTAAGTTCTTTTGGCCATTGATTGAACTCAAGACCTAATCATTAATGAATTGGTTTCTCTTTGTCCTTTAAGTTCTTTTGGCCATTGATTGAAATCAAGTCTTAATCATTAATGAATTGGTTTCTCTTTGTCCTTTAAGTTCTTTGGCCATTGATTGAAATCAAGTCTTAATCATTAAGGAATTGGTGTCTCTTTGTCCTTTAAGTTCTTTTGGCCATTGATTGAAATTACGTCTTAATCCGTAATGAATTGGTTTCACTTGGTCGTCTAAGTTCTTTTGGCCAAGGATTGGAATCAAATCTTAATCATTAAGGAATTGATTTCTCTTTGTCCTTGTCGTTCTTTTGGCCATTGACCGAAATCAAATCTTAATCCATAATGAATTGGTTTCTCTTTGTCCTTTAAGTTCTTTTGGCCGTTGATTGCAATCAAGTCTTAATCCGTAAAGAATTGGCTTCTCTTTGTCCTTTAATTTCTTTTGGCCAAAGATTGGAAGCAAGTCTTAATCCGAAATAAATTGGTTTCTCTTTGTCCTTTTAGTTCTTTTGGCCAATGATTGGAATCAAGTCTTAATCATTAAGGAATTGGTTTCTCTTTGTCCTTTAAGTTCTTTTGGCCATTGATTGAAATCAAGTCTTAATCCGTATAATGAATTGGTTTCTCTTTGTCCTTTAAGTTCTTTGGCCATTGATTGAAATCAAGTCTTAATCATTAATGAATTGGTTTCTCTTTGTCCTTTAAGTTCTTTTGGCCATTGATTGAATCAAGTCTTAATCATTAATGAATTGGTGTCTCTTGTCCTTTAAGTTCTTTTGGCCATTGATTGAAATCAAGTCTCCATTAATGAATTGGTTTCTCTTTGTCCTTTAAGTTCTTTTGGCCATTGATTGAAATCAAGTCTTAATCATAATGAATTGGTTTCTCTTTGTCCTTTAAGTTCTTTTGGCCATTGATTGAATCATCAAGTCTTAATCATTAATGAATTGGTTCTTTTGTCCTTTAAGTTCTTTTGGCCATTGATTGAAATCAAGTCTTAATCATTATAAATGAATTGGTTTCTCTTTGTCCTTTAAGTTCTTTTGGCCATTGATTGAAATCAAGTCTTAATCCATTAATGAATTGGTTTCTCTTTGTCCTTTAAGTTCTTTTGGCCATTGATTGAAATCAAGTCTTAATCATTAATGAATTGGTTTCTCTTTGTCCTTTAAGTTCTTTTGGCCATTGATTGAAATCAAGTCTTAATCATTAATGAATTGGTGTCTCTTTGTCCTTTAAGTTCTTTTGGCCATTGATTGAAATCAAGTCTTAATCCATGAATTGGTTTCTCTTTGTCCTTTAAGTTCTTTTGGCCATTGATTGAAATCAAGTCTTAATCATTAATGAATTGGTTTCTCTTTGTCCTTTAAGTTCTTTTGGCCATTGATTGAAATCAAGTCTTAATCATTAATGAATTGGTTTCTCTTTGTCCTTTAAGTTCTTTTGGCCATTGATTGAAATCAAGTCTTAATCCATTAATGAATTGGTTTCTCTTTGTCCTTTAAGTTCTTTTGGCCATTGATTGAAATCAAGTCTTAATCATTAATGAATTGGTTTCTCTTTGTCCTTTAAGTTCTTTTGGCCATTGATTGAAATCAAGTCTTAATCCATAATGAATTGGTTTCTCTTTGTCCTTTAAGTTCTTTTGGCCAAAGATTGAATCAAGTCTTAATCATTAATGAATTGGTTTCTCTTGTCCTTTAAGTTCTTTTGGCCATTGATTGAAATCAAGTCTTAATCATTGAATGAATTGGTGTCTCTTTGTCCTTTAAGTTCTTTGGCCATTGATTGAAATCAAGTCTTAATCATTAATGAATTGGTTTCTCTTTGTCCTTTAAGTTCTTTTGGCCATTGATTGAAATCAAGTCTTAATCATTAATGAATTGGTTTCTCTTTATTCTTTAAGTTCATTTGGCCATTGATTGGAATCAAGTCTTAATCCATAATGAATTGGTTTCTCCTTGTCTTGTAAGTTCTTTTGGCCTTTGATTGAAATCAAGTCTTAATCCATAATGAGGAATTGGTTTCTCTTTGTCCTTTAAGTTCTTTTGGCCATTGATTGAAATCAAGTCTTAATCATTAATGAATTGTCTCTTTGTCCTTTAAGTTCTTTTGGCCATTGATTGAAATCAAGTCTTAATCAGTATAATGAATTGGTTTCTCTTGTCCTTTAAGTTCTTTTGGCCATTGATTGAAATCAAGTCTTAATCCATAATGAATTGGTTTCTCTTTGTCCTTTAAGTTCTTTTGGCCATTGATTGGAATCAAGTCTTAATCATTAATGAATTGGTTTCTCTTTGTCCTTTAAGTTCTTTTGGCCATTGATTGAAATGAATTCTTAATCATTAAGGAATTGGCTTCTCCTTGTCCTTTAAGTTCTTTTGGCCATTGATTGAAATCAAGTCTTAATCCATAACGAATTGGATTCTCTTTGTCCTTTAAGTTAATTTGGCCATTGGTTGAAATCAAGTCTTAATCCATAAGGAATTGGTTCTCTTTGTCCTTTAAGTTCTTTTGGCCAAGATTGAAATCAAGTCTTAATCATTAATGAATTGCTATCTCTTTGTCCTTAATGTTCTTTTGGCCATTGATTGAAATCAAGTCTTAATCATAATGAATTGGTTTCTCTTTTGTCCTTTAAGTTCTTTTGGCCATTGATTGAAATCAAGTCTTAATCATAATGAATTGGTTTCTCTTTGTCCTTTAAGTTCTTTTGGCCATTGATTGAAATCAAGTCTTAATCCATTAATGAATTGGTTTCTCTTTGTCCTTTAAGTTCTTTTGGCCATTGATTGAAATCAAGTCTTAATCATTAATGAATTGGTTTCTCTTTGTCCTTTAAGTTCTTTTGGCCATTGATTGAAATCAAGTCTTAATCATTAATGAATTGGTTTCTCTTTGTCCTTTAAGTTCTTTTGGCCATTGATTGAATCAAGTCTTAATCTCATAATGAATTGGTTTCTCTTTGTCCTTTAAGTTCTTTTGGCCATTGATTGAATCAAGTCTTAATCATTAATGAATTGGTTTCTCTTTGTCCTTTAAGTTCTTTTGGCCATTGATTGAAATCAAGTCTTAATCATTAATGAATTGGTTTCTCTTGTCCTTTAAGTTCTTTTGGCCATTGATTGAAATCAAGTCTTAATCATTAATGAATTGGTTTCTCTTTGTCCTTTAAGTTCTTTTGGCCATTGATTGAAATCAAGTCTTAATCATTAATGAATTGGTTTCTCTTTGTCCTTTAAGTTCTTTTGGCCATTGATTGAAATCAAGTCTTAATCCGTATAATGAATTGGTTTCCCTTTGTCCTTTAAGTTCTTTTGGCCATTGAATGGAATCAAGTCTTAATCCATAATGAATTGGTTTCTCTTTGTCTCTTTTCCTTTTAAGTTCTTTTGGCCATTGATTGAAATCAAGTCTTAATCATAATGAATTGGTTTCTCTTTGTCCTTTAAGTTCTTTTGGCCATTGATTGAAATCAAGTCTTAATCATAATGAATTGGTTTCTCTTTGTCCTTTAAGTTCTTTTGGCCATTGATTGAAATCAAGTCTTAATCATTAATGAATTGGTTTCTCTTTGTCCTTTAAGTTCTTTTGGCCATTGATTGAAATCAAGTCTTAATCATTAATGAATTGGTTTCTCTTTGTCCTTTAAGTTCTTTTGGCCATTGATTGAAATCAAGTCTTAATCATTAATGAATTGGTTTCTCTTTGTCCTTTAAGTTCTTTTGGCCATTGATTGAAATCAAGTCTTAATCCATAATGAATTGGTTTCTCTTTGTCCTTTAAGTTCTTTTGGCCATTGATTGAAATCAAGTCTTAATCATAATGAATTGGTTTCTCTTTGTCCTATAAGTTCTTTTGTCCTCTAATTGGAATCAAGTCTTAATCATTAATGTAATGGTGTCTCTTTGTCATTTAAGTTCTTTTGGCCATTGATTGAAATCAAGTCTTAATCCATAATGAATTGGTTTCTCTTTGTCCTTTAAGTTCTTTGGCCATTGATTGAAATCAAGTCTTAATCCATAATGAATTGGTTCTCTCTTTGTCCTTAAGTTCTTTTGGCCATTGATTGGAATCAAGTCTTAATCATTAATGAATTGGTGTCTCTTTGTCCTTTAAGTTCTTTTGGCCATTGATTGAAATCAAGTCTTAATCATTAATGAATTGGTTTCTCTTTGTCCTTTAAGTTCTTTTGGCCATTGATTGAAATCAAGTCTTAATCCATAATGAATTGGTTTCTCTTTGTCCTTTAAGTTCTTTTGGCCATTGATTGAAATCAAGTCTTAATCATTAATGAATTGGTGTCTCTTTGTCCTTTAAGTTCTTTTGGCCATTGATTGAATCAAGTCTTAATCCATAATGAATTGGTTTCTCTTTGTCCTTTAAGTTCTTTTGGCCATTGATTGAAATCAAGTCTTAATCATTAATGAATTGGTTTCTCTTTGTCCTTTAAGTTCTTTTGGCCATTGATTGAAATCAAGTCTTAATCATTAATGAATTGGTTTCTCTTTGTCCTTTAAGTTCTTTTGGCCATTGATTGAAATCAAGTCTTAATCATTAATGAATTGGTTTCTCTTTGTCCTTTAAGTTCTTTGGCCATTGATTGAAATCAAGTCTTAATCATTAATGAATTGGTGTCTCTTTGTCCTTTAAGTTCTTTTGGCCATTGATTGAAATCAAGTCTTAATCATAATGAATTGGTTTCTCTTTGTCCTTTAAGTTCTTTTGGCCATTGATTGAAATCAAGTCTTAATCATTAATGAATTGGTTTCTCTTTGTCCTTTAAGTTCTTTTGGCCATTGATTGAAATCAAGTCTTAATCATTAATGAATTGGTTCTCTTTGTCCTTTAAGTTCTTTTGGCCATTGATTGAAATCAAGTCTTAATCATTAATGAATTGGTTTCTCTTTGTCCTTTAAGTTCTTTTGGCCATTGATTGGAATCAAGTCTTAATCCATTAATGAATTGGTTTCTCTTTGTCCTTTAAGTTCTTTTGGCCATTGATTGAAATCAAGTCTTAATCATTATGAATTGGTTTCTCTTTGTCCTTTAAGTTCTTTTGGCCATTGATTGAAATCAAGTCTTAATCATTAATGAATTGGTTTCTCTTTGTCCTTTAAGTTCTTTTGGCCATTGATTGAAATCAAGTCTTAATCCATTAATGAATTGGTTTCTCTTTGTCCTTTAAGTTCTTTTGGCCATTGATTCAAATCAAGTCTTAATCCGTAATGAATTGGTTTCTCTTTGTCCTTTAAGTTCTTTTGGCCATTGATTGAAATCAAGTCTTAATCATAATGAATTGGTTTCTCTTTGTCCTTTAAGTTCTTTTGGCCATTGATTGGAATCAAGTCCTTAATCATTAATGAATTGGTGTCTCTTTGTCCTTTAAGTTCTTTTGGCCATTGATTGAAATCACGTCTTAATCCATAATGAATTGGTTTCTCTTTGTCCTTTAAGTTCTTTTGGCCAATGATTGGAATCAAGTCTTAATCCATAATGAATTGGTTTCTCTTTGTCCTTTAAGTTCTTTTGGCCAAAGATTGGAACCAAGTCTTATACATTAAGGAATTGGTGTCTGTTTGTCCTTTAAGTTCTTTTGGCCATTGATTGAAATCAAGTCTTAAGTCTTTTGTATTCCATTGATGAATTGGTTTCTCTTTGTCCTTTAAGTTCTTTTGGCCATTGATTAGAATCAAGTCTTAATCATTAAGGAATTCGTTTCTCTTTGTCCTTTAAGTTCTTTTAGTCATTGATTGAAATTAAGTCTTAATCCGTAATGAATTGGT
>JAVHNN010000386.1:0-15000 GCA_031439585.1 Pterocarpus macrocarpus
TTCTCTTTATTCTTTAAGTTCATTTGGCCATTGGTTGGAAGCAAGTCTTAATCCTTAAGGAATTGGTTTCCATTTATTCTTTTAGATCTTTAAGCCATTGATTGGAAGCAAGTCAGTAATCAACAGGAATTGGTTTCTCTTTATTCTTTAGGTTTATTTGGCAATTGATTGGAAGCAACTCTTAATCCGTAAGAAATTGGTTTCTCTCTTTATTCTTTAAGGACTATTTTGGCCATTGATTGGAAATAAGTCTTAATCCTTAATGAATTGGTTTGCATTTATTCTTTTAGATCTTTAAGCCATTGATTGGAAGCAAGTCATTATACTTATGGAATTGGTTTCTCTTTATTCTTTTGGTTCATTTGGGCGTTGATTGGAAGCAAGTCTTAATCCTTAAGGAATTGGTTTCTCTTTATTCTTTAATATTCATTTGGCCATTGATTGGAAGCAAGTCTTAATCCTTAAGGAATTGGTTTCTCTTTATTCTTTAATGTCATTTGGCCCATTGATTGGAAGCGAGTCTTAATCCTTAAGGGGAATTTAGTTTCTCTTTTTATTCTTTAATGTCATTTGGCCATTGATTGTAAGCAAGTCTTAATCCTTAAGGAATTGGTTTCTTTTTATTCTTTAATGTCATTTGGCCATTGATTGGGAAGCAAGTCTTAATCCTTAAGAATTGGTTTCTCTTTATTCTTTAAGTTCATTTGGGCATTGATTGGAAGCAAGTCTTAATCCATAAGGAATTGATTTATTATTATTCTTTAAGTTCATTTGGCCATTGATTGGAAGCAAGTCTTAATCCTTAAGGAATTGGTTTCCCTTTATTCTATAAGTTCATTTGGGCATTGATTGGAAGCAAGTCTTAATCCTTAGGGAATTGGTTTCTTTTTATTCTTTAAGTTCATTTGGCCATTGATTGGAAGCAAGTCGTAATACTTAAGGAATTGGTTTCTCTTTATTCTTTAAGTTCTTTTGGCCATTGATTGGAAACAAGTCTTAATCCTTAACGAATTGGTTTCTCTTTATTCTTTAGGCTCATTTGACCATTGATTGGAAGCAAGTCTTAATCCTTAAGGAATTGGTTTCTCTTTATTCTTTAATGTTGTTTGGGCATTGATTGGAAGCAAGTCTTAATCCTTAAGGAATTGGTTTCTCTTTATTCTTTAAGTTCATTTGGCCATTGATTGGAAGCAAGTCTTAATCCTTAAGGAATTGGTTTCTCTTTATTCTTTAGGTTCATTTGGCAATTGATTGGAAGCAACTCTTAATCCGTAAGGAATTGGTTTCTCTTTATTCTTTAAGTTCATTTGCCCTTTGATTGGAAGCAAGTCTTAATCCTTAAGGAATTGGTTTCCATTTATTCTTTTAGATCTTTAAGCCATTGATTGGAAGCAAGTCGTAATACTTAAGGAATTGGTTTCTCTTTATTCTTTAAGTTCATTTGGCCATTGATTGGAAGCTTGGCTCTCTTAATCCGTAAAGGAATTGGTTTCTCTTTATTCTTTAATGTCATTTCTGTTTGACCATTGATTGGAAGCAAGTCGTAATACTTAAGGAATTGGTTTCTCTTTATTCTTTAAGTTTATTTGGCCATTGATTGGAAGCAAGTCTTAATCCCTAAGGAATTGGTTTCTCTTTATTCTTTAAGTTCATTTGGCCATTGATTGGAAGCAAGTCTTAATCCTTAAGGAATTGGTTTCTCTTTATTCTTTAAGTTCATTTGGCCATTGATTGGAAGCAAGTCTTAATGCTTAAAATTGGTTTCTCTTTATTCTTTAAGTTATTTTGGCCATTGATTGGAAGCAAGTCTTAATCCTTAAGGAATTGGTTTCTCTTTACTCTTTAAGTTCATTTGGCCATTGATTGGAAGCAAGTCTTAATCCTTAAGGAATTGGTTTCTCTTTATTCTTTAAGTTCATTTAAGCCATTGATTGGAAGCAAGTCTTAATCCTTAAGGAATTGGTTTCTCTTTATTCTTTTAGATCATTTGGCCATTGATTGGAAGCAAGTCTTAATCCTTAAGGAATTGGTTTCTCTTTATTCTTTAAGTTCATTTGGCCATTGATTGGAAGCAAGTCTTAATCCTTAAGGAATTGGTTTCTCTCTTTATTCTTTAAGATCATTTGGCCTTTGATTGGAAGCAAGTCCTAATCCTTAAGGAATTGGTTTCTCTGTATTCTTTACGTTCATTTGGCAATTGATTGGAAGCAAGTCTTAATCCTTAAGGAATTGGTTTCTCTTTATTCTTTAAGTTCATTTGGCCATTGATTGGAAGCAAATCGTAATCCTTAAGGAATTGGTTTCTCTTTTATTCTTTAAGTTCATTTGGCCATTGATTGGAAGCAAGTCTTAATCCTTAAGGAATTGGTTTCTCTCTTTATTCTTTAAGTTCATTTGGCCATTGATTGGAAGCAAGTCTTAATCCTTAAGGAATTGGTTTCTCTTTATTCTTTAAGTTCATTTGGCCATTGATTGGGAAGCAAGTCTTAATCCTTAAGGAATTGGTTTCTCTTTATTCTTTAAGTTCTTTTGGCCATTGATTGGAAGCAAGTCTTAATTCTTGAGGAATTGGTTTCTCTTTACTCTTTACGTTCATTTGGCAATTGATTGGAAGCAAGTCTTAATCCTTAAGGAATTGGTTTCTCTTTATTCTTTAGGTTCATTTGGCAAATGATTGCAAGCAACTCCTAATCCGTAAAGAATTGGTTCTCTTTATTAACTTTAAGATCATTTAAATTGCATTGATTGGAAGCAAGTCTTAATCCTTAAGGAATTGGTATCTCTTTATTCTTTAAGCTCATTTGACCATTGATTGGAAGCAAGTCTTATTCCTTAAGGAATTGGTTTCTCTTTGTTCTTTAAGTTCTTTTGGGCATTGATTGGAAGCAAGTCTTAATCCTTAAGGAATTGGTTTCTCTTTATTCTTTAATGTCATTTGGCCATTGATTGGAAGCAAGTCTTAATCCTTATGGAATTGGTTTCTCTTTATTCTTTAGTGTCAAATGGGTTATGATTGGAAGCAAGTCTTAATCCTTAAGGAATCGGTTACTCCTTATTCTTTAAGTGTCATTTGGCCATTGATTGGAAGCAAGTCTTAATCCGTAAGGAATTGGTTTCACTTTATTCTTTAAGTTCATTTGGCCATTGATTGGAAGCAAGTCTTAATCCTTAAGGAATTCGTTTCCATTTATTCTTTAAGATCATTTGGCCATTGATTGGAAGCAAGTCTTAATACTTAAGAATTGGTTTCTCTTTATTCTTTAGGTTCATTTGGCAATTGATTGGAAGCAAGTCTTAATCCTTAAGGAATTGGTTTCTCTTTATTCTTTAATGTCATTTGGCCATTGATTGGAAGCAAGTCTTAATCCTTAAGGTGGTTTCTCTTTATTCTTTAAGTTCATTTGGCCATTGATTGGAAGCAAGTCTTAATCCTTAAGGAATTGGTTTCTCTTTATTCTTTAAAGTTCATTTGGCCATTGATTGGAAGCAAGTCTTAAATCCTTAAAATTGGTTTCTCTTTGTCTTTCAAGTTCATTTGGCAATTGATTGGAAGCAAGTCTTAATCCTTAAGGAATTGGTTTCTCTTTATTCTTTAAGTTCATTTGGCAATTGATTGGAAGCAAGTCTTAATCCTTAAGGAATTGGTTTCTCTTTATTCTTTAAGTTCATTAGGCCATTGATTGGAAGCAAGTCTTAATCCTTAAGGAATTGGTTTCTCTTTATTCTTTAATGTCATTTGGCCATTGATTGGAAGCAAGTCTTAATCCATAAGGAATTGGTTTCTCTTTATTCTTTAGGTTCATTTGGGCATTGATTAGAAGCAAGTCTTAATCCTTAAGGAATTGGTTTCTCTTTATTCTTTAAGTTCATTGTGGCCATTGATTGGAAGCAAGTCTTAATCCTTAAGGAATTGGTTTCTCTTTATTCTTTAAGATCATTTGGCCATTGATTGGAAGCAAGTCTTAATACTTAAGAATTGGTTTCTCTTTATTCTTTAGGTTCATTTGGCAATTGATTGGAAGCTCAAGTCTTAATCCTTAAGGAATTGGTTTCTCTTTATTCTTTAAGTTCATTTGTGCCATTGATTGGAAGCAAGTCTTAATCCTTAAGGAATTGGTTTGCATTTATTCTTTAAGTTCCTTTTGACATTGATTGGAAGCAAGACTTTATACTTAAGGAATTGGTTTCTCTTTATTCTTTAGGTTCATTTGGGCATTGATTGGAAGCAAGTCTTAATCCTTAAGGAATTGGTTTCTCTTTATTCTTTTAATGTCATTTGGCCATTGATTGGAAGCAAGTCTTAATCCATAAGGAATTGGTTTCTCTTTATTCTTTAAGTTCATTTGTCATTGATTGCGAAATTCTTTAAGATTGGAAGGAAGCAAGTCTTAATCCTTAAGGAATTGGTTTCTCTTTATTCTTTAAGTTCATTTGGTCCATTGATTGGAAGCAAGTCTTAATTCTTAAGGAAGGAATTGGTTTCTCTTTATTCTTTAAGTTCATTTGGCCATTGATTGGAAGCAAGTCTTAATCCTTAAGGAATTGGTTTCTCTTTATTCTTTAAGTTCATTTGGGTGTTAGATTGAAGCTTTTCAAAGTCTTAATCCTTAAGGAATTGGATTTCTCTTTATTCTTTAAGTTCATTTGTTCATTGATTGGGGAAGGCATTTAGTAACTACTTAAGGAATTGGTTTATTTATTCTTTAAGTTCATTTGGCCATTGATTGGAAGCAAGTCTTAATCCTTAAGGAATTGGTTTCTCTTTATTCTTTAAGTTCATTTGGCCATTGATTGGAAGCAGCCTTAAGGAATCTGGTTTCTCTTTATTCTTTAATGTCATTTGGCCATTGATTGGAAGCAAGTCTTAATCCTTAAGGAATTGGTTTCTACTTTATTCTTTAGTTCATTTGGCAATATTGATTGGAAGCAAGTCTTAATCCTTAAGGAATTGGTTTCTCTTTATTCTTTTAGTTCATTTGGCCATTGATTGGAATCAAGTCCTAATCATTAAGGAATTGGTTTCTCTTTATTCTTTAGGTTCATTTGGCAATTGATTGTAAGCAAGTCTTAATCCTTAGGGAATTGGTTTCTCTTTATTCTTTACAGTTCATTTGGCCACTGATTGGAAGCAGAGTCTTAATCCTTAAGGAATTAGTTTCTCTTTATTCTTTAAGTTCATTTGGTAATTGATTGAAAGCAAGTCTTAATACCTTAAGGAATTGGTTTCTCTTTATTCTTTTAGTTCATTTGGTCATTGATTGGAAGGAAGTCTTAATCCTTAAGGAATTGGTTTCTCTTTATTCTTTAAGTTCATTTGGCCATTGATTAGAAGCAAGTCTTAATCCTTAAGGAATTGGTTTCTCTTTGTTCTTTAAGTTGTTTTGACCATTGATTGGAAGCAAGTCTTACTCCTTTAGGAATTGGTTTCTCTTGATTCTTTAAGTTCATTTGGCCATTGATTGGAAGCAAGTGTAAATAATCATTAAGGAATTGGTTTCTCTTTATTCTTTAGGTTCATTTGGCCATTGATTGGAAGCAAGTCTTAATCCTTATGGAATTGGTTTCTCTTTATTCTTTAATGTCATTTGGCCATTGATTGGAAGCAAGTCATAATCACTTAAGGAATTTGTTTCTCTTTATTCTTTAATGTCATTTGGCCCTTGATTGGAAGCAAGTCTTAATCCATAAGGAATTGGTTTCTCTTTATTCTTTAAGTTCATTTGGGCATTGATTGGAAGCAAGTCTTAATCCTTAAGGAATTGGTTTCTCTTTATTCTTTAAGTTCATTTGGCCATTGATTGGCAGCAAGTCTTAATCCTTAAGGAATTGGTTTCTCTCTTTATTCTTTCAGGTTCATTTGGCCATTGATTGGAAGGAAGTTTTAATTATTAAGGAATTGGTTTCTCTTTATTCTTTAAGTTCATTTGGCCATTGATTGCAAGCAAGTCTTAATACTTAAGGAATTGGTTTCTCTTTATGCTTTAAGTTCATTTGGCCATTGATTGGAAGCAAGACTTAATCCTTAATGAATTGGTTTCTCTTTCTTCTTTAATGATCTTTAAGCCATTGATTGGAAACAAGTCTTAATACTTATGGAATTGGTTTCTCTTTATTCTTTAAGTTCATTTGGCAATTGATTGGAAGCAAGTCTTAATCCTTAAGGAATTGGTTTCTCTCTTTATTCTTCCAAAGAGTCATTTGATGTTGGTTAGCAGTCTGTTTACTACTAAGTTCATTTGGCAATTAATTGGAAGCAAGTCTTAATCCTTCAGGAATTGGTTTCTCTTTATTCTTTAAGTTCATTTGGGCGTTGATTGGAAGCAAGTCTTAATCATTAAGGAATTGGTTTCTCTTTATTCTTTAAGTTCATTTGGCCATTGATTGGAAGCAAGTCGTAATACTTAAGGAATTGGGTTCTCTTTATTCTTTAGGTTCATTTGGCAATTGATTGGAAGCAACACTTAATCCGTAAGGAATTGGTTTCTCTTTATTCTTTAAGTTCATTTGTGCATTGATTGGAAGCAAGTCTTAATCCTTGAGGAATTGGTTTCTCTTTATTCTTTAATTCATTTAAGCCCATTGATTGGAAGCAAGTCTTAATCCTTAAGGAATTGGTTTCTCTTTATTCTTTAAGTTCTTTTGGCCATTGATTGGGAAGCAAGTCTTAATCCTTAAGGAATTGGTTTCTCTTTATTCTTTAAGTTCATTTGGCCATTGATTGGGAAGCAAGTCTTAATAACCTTAAGGAATTGGTTTCTCTTTATTCTTTAAGTTCATTAGGCCATTGATTGGAAGCAAGTCTTAATCCTTAAGGGAATTGGTTTCTCTTTGTTCTTTAAGTTCTTTTGGCCATTGATTGGAAGCAAGTCTTAATCCTTAAGGAATTGGTTTCTCTTTATTCTTTAAGTTCATTTGGCCATTGATTGGAAGCAAGTCTATAATCCTTAAGGAATTGGTTTCTCTTTATTCTTTAAGTTCATTTGGGCATTGATTGGAAGCAAGTCTTAATCCTTATGAAATTGGTTTCTCTTTATTCTTTAATGTCGTATGGCCATTGATTGGAAGCAAGTCTTAATCCATAAGGAATTGGGTTCTCTTTATTCTTTAAGTTCATTTGGCCATTGATTGAAGCAAGGAAGCAAGTCTTAATCCTGTACATGGAATTGGTTTCCTCTTATATTCTTTATTCTTCTTTACATGTGTGTGTGTGTGCCGTTGATTGGAAGCAAGTCACAATCCTTAAAGGAGTGGTTTCCATTTATTCTTTAGATCTTTGGCCATTTGATTGGAAGCCAAGTCACAATGTACTTGGGGAATTGGTTCTCTTACTTTATTCTTTAAGGTTCATTTGGCGATTGATAGTTGGGAAGCTCAGAGTACTTAATCCTTAAGGAGCTGGTTCTCTCTTTATTGGCTTTGCCCAGTTCATTTACGTGCCAGTTAGATTGGAAGCAAGTATTAATCACTTAGGGAATTGGTTTCTCTTTAATTCTTTTTAGTTCATTTCAAAGCGATTGATTGGAAGCAAGTCTCAATCCTTAAGGAATTGGTTTCTCTTTATTCTTTAGGATTCATTTGGGTGTTGATTGGGGAAGCAAGTCTTTAATCCTTAAGGAATTGGTTTCTCTTTATTCTTTCTAAGTTCGTTTGTGCCATTAGATTGGAAGCAAGTCTTAATCCTTCATGGGAATTGGTTTATAACTTTATTCTTTAAGTTCCTTTAATGCAATTGATTTGGGAGGCAAATCTTGTCCTTAAGGAATTGGTTTCTCTTTATTCTTTTAAGTTCTTTAATGTGCCATTCTGATTGGAAGCAAGATCTTAATCTACTTAAAGAATTGGTTTCATCTTTTATTAACTTTTAGTTCGTTTGGGCCATTGATTGGAAGCAAGTCTTGTAATCCTTAAGGAATTGGTTTTCTCTTTTATCTCTTTATAGTGTCGTTTTCAGAGTGGCCATTTGATTGAAATAAAGTCTTAATCCTTAAGGAATTTGGTTTCCATTTATTCTTTTGAATGTGTTTATTTGGCCATTGATTGGAGAGCTTAGTCTTAATCCATATGGAATTGGATTTCTCTTACAATCTTGAGTCGTTTGATAGATTTGATTGCCAAGTCTGTTCTCTTTACACAGGTTCATTTGGCAATTGATTGGAAGCAACGGCAATCCTTAAGGAATTGGTTTCTCTTTATTCTTTAAATTCGTTTTTGGCAATTCTAGTTCTGGAAGCAAGTCTCTAATCATTAAGGAATTGGTTTCTCTTTTTATTCTTTATGATCATTGTGGCCATTGATTACAGATAAAATCTACACATTCTTTGTGTCATTTGTGTGGTGGAAGACAAGTCTCTTATTCTTATGGAATTGGTTTTCTCTTTTTCTTTGAGGTCCATTTGTGGTGCAGTGAGACAGAGCAAGCTCTCTTAATCTGAAAATTGGTTTCTGCTTTATTCTTTAAGTTCCATTTGGCCGTTGATGGTGTAGCAAGTCTGTCGCTTAAGGAATTGGTTTCTCATTATTCTTTCTTTAGGTTCAAATTTGTATTTGATTGGGAAAGCGAGTACAGTAATACTTAAAGAATTGGTATAGTTCTCTTTAGTATTCTTTTAGGATTCGTTTAGGCGTTGATTGGAAGCAAGTCTTAATCCTTAAGGAGACTATGGTTTCTCTTTTTATTCTTTTAATGTCGTTATGGCCATTGAATGGAAGCAAGTCTTAATCCATAAGGAATTGGTTTCCTAACTTTATTCTTTAAGTTCATTTTGGTGATCAATTGATTGGATAACAAGTCTTAATCCTTAAGGCATTGGACCTCTTTATTCTTTAAGTTCATTTGGCTGATTGATTTGGAAGCAAGGTCTTTAATCCTTGGCAGCAGGAATTTAGATTCTCTTTATTCTTTTAAGTTCATTTGGCCATTGATTGGAAGCGAGTCTTAATCCTTAAGGGAATTTGGTTTCTCTTTATTCTTTAAGTTCATTTGGCCATTGATTGGGAAGCAAGTACCATAATCCTTAAGGAATTGGTTTATCTCTGCTTATTAACTTTAGAGTTCTGTTTGGTGATTGATTTGGAGCTTAGCAAGTCTTAATCCTTAAGTAAAATTGGTTCTCTTTATTCTTTTAAGTTCAATCTTTGAATTATTGATTGGAAGCAAGTCTTAATCTTAGCCAAAATTGGTTTCTCTTTATTCTTTAAGATATCATTTGGCGAATTTGATTGAAACTAAGTCGTAATCTTAAGGAATTGGTTTCTCTTTACATTCTTTAGGTTCATTTGGCCATTGATTTGGAAAGCGAAGTCTTATCAGCCTTAAGGAATTGGTTTCTGCTTCTATGTAACTTTGGTTTCATTTTGGGCATTGATTGGAAACAAGTCTTAATCCTTAAGGAATTGGTTTCTCTTTATTCCCTTAAGTTCATTTGGCCGTTGATTCTTTAGTGACGGAGCAAGTCTTAATCCTTAAGGAATTGGTTTCTCGTTATTCTTTTAGATCTTTTAGCCATTGATTTGGGAAGGCAAGTCGTATTAATCCTTAAGGAATTGGTTTCCCTCTTTATTCTTTAGGTTCATTGTGTGGCATTGATTGTGAAGCAAGAAGTCTTATAATCCTTAGGAAATTGGTTTCTCTTTATTCTTTAAGTTCGTTTGGCCATTGATTGGAAACAAGTCTTAATGTTTAAGGAATCTTTGTGTCAATCTTTACAGCGTTCATTTGGCCATTGATTGGAAGCAAGTCTTAATCCTTAAGGAATTGGTTTCCTCTTCTTTATTCTTTAAGTTCATTTACAGCATTGATTGGAAGCAAGTATTAATCCTTAATCTATTGATTCTCTTTACTCTTTACAATTTCATTTGTAGCAATTGATTTAGAAATGAAATCTTCATCACTCAAGGAATTGGTTTCTCTTTATTCTTTATAAGTTCATTTAGTATTTGATTGGGGAAGTGAGTCTTAATCCTTAAGGAATTGGTTTCTATTTTATTCTTTTAGATCTTTTAGCCATTGATTGGGAAGCAGAGTGTTAATAACTTAAGGAATTGGACTCTCTTTATAACTTCTTTAGGTTCATTTGGCAATTGATTGGAGAGCTAAGTCTTAATCATTAAGCGAATTGGTTTCTCTTGTTATTCTTTAAGTTCATTTGGCGGCCATTGATTAGGAAGCAAGTCGTTAATCCTTAAAGGAATTGGTTTCCATTTATTCTTTTTAGATCTTTTGGCCATTGATTGGTCAAGGAAAGTCGTAATGCCTTAAGGAGGTGGTTTCTCTTTATTAACTTTTTAGGTTCATTGGCAATTAGATTGGAAGCAAGTCTTAATCCGTAAGGAATTGGTTTCTCTTTATTCTTTAAGTTCATTTGTGTGGCCATTGATTGGAAACAAGTCTTAATCCTTAAGGAATTGGTTTCTCTTTATTCTTTAATGTCGTTTAGCCAATTGATTGGAAGCGAAGTACTTAATCAAAAGGAATTGGTTTCTCTTTATTCGCAGTCATTTGGTCGTGATATTATTAAGTACAATTTACTCTTTACGTTCATTTTGTGCAATTGATTGGCGAAGCAGATGCATGAAATCATAAGAATTGGTTTACTCTTTATTCTTTAAAGTTCATTTATGGCCAGTTGAAACTTGCCCAGTGAAGCAAGTCTCTTAATCCTTAAGAATTTCTGGTTTCCATTATTACTTTTAGTTCTTTTCGCCACATTGATTGGAAGCAAATCTCATATCCTTAAAGAATTGGTTTCTACTTTATTCTTTACAACGGTTCCATTTTTGGCAATTGATTGGAGGCAACTCTGTCAAGTAAGGAGGTGGTTTCTCTTTATTCTTTGAAGGTTCATTTGTGTCCGTTGATTGCGATGCATCTGTTTACTCTTTCGTTCGTTTGACAGATGATTAGTCTTAATCTTATGCTTAAAAATTGGTTTCTCTCTATTATTCTTTAAGTTCATTTGGCCATTGAGTTGGAAGCAGAAGTCTTAATCGCTTAAGGAATTGGTTTCCATTTGTATTCTTTTAGTTCATTTGGCCATTGATTGGAAAGCAAGGCTTAATACACTGTAAGGAATTGGTTTCTCTTTATTCTTTAAGTTACATTTTGCCCATTGATTGTGAGGCAATGTCTTAATCCAAGTGAGGAATTGGTTTCTCTTTATTCTTTAAGTTACATTTGGCCCATTGGATTGGAGAAGCCAGAAGTACGTAATCCAGCAAGAGAATTGGTTTCTCTTTATTCTTTAGGTTCATTTGGCCATCGATTGGCTTAAGCAAGTCGTTAATCCTTAAGGAATTGGACTCTCTTTATTCTTTAAGTGTCCATTTGCCATTGATTGGAATGAGTCTTAATCTATAAGAGACAGTTCTCTCTTTATTCTTTAAGTTGATTTGGGCATTGATTGGAAGCAAGTCTTAATCCTTAAGGAATTGGTTTCTCTTTATTCTTTAATGTCCTTTGGCCATTGATTGGGAAGCTTAAGTCTTAATCCATAAGGAATTGGTTTATAACTTGTTCTCCGAGTCATTTGAGGTGTTGATTGGACCAGTTTGTTTTACTCGCTGCGTTCGTTTAGCTGATTGATTGGAAGCAAGTCTTTAATCAGCCCAGGAATTGGTTTCTCTTTATTCTTTAGGATTCATTTGGCCATTGATTGGAAGCAAGTCTTAATCCTTGAGGAATTGGTTTCCATTTATTCTTTTAGATCATTTGGTAATTTGATTGGAAGCAAATCTATTAATCCTTAAGGAATTGGTTTCCTCTTTCAATGCTTTGGGTTCGTTTGGCAGTTGATTGGAAGCGACACTTTGTCCATGAGGAATTGGTTTCTCTTTGTTCTTTAAGTTCATTTGGGCATTGAAGGTTGGAAGCAGAGAGTCTTAATCCTTAGGGAATTGGTTTCATTTGTTCTTTAAGGCTTTATTCTTTAATTGATTGGAAGCATTTGAATCTTTACAAACCATTGGTTGGAAAGCCAGTCGTAATCCTTGGGAATTGGTTTCTCTGTATTCTTTAAGTTCGTTTGAAGTGATTGGAAGCAAGTCTCTTAATCTACCTCTAATAAGAGCCCAAAGTTTAACTCCCCCATTCTTTTCAATGTCAGTTTAGCCATTGATTGGAAGCAAGTCTTAATCCACCAAGGAATTGGTTTCTCTTTATTCTTTAAGTTCGTTTTGGTCATTGATTTGAAGCAAGTCTTGATCCTTAAGGAATTGGTTTCACATTTACTCTTTCAATTCTGTTTGGCAATTGATTGACGCAAGTCTTAATCCGTAAGAGATTGATTTCTCTTTATTCTTTAAGTTCCGTTTGGCCATTGATTGGAAACAAGTCTTTAATCCTTAAGGGTGCGTTTCCATTTATTCTTTTAGATCTTTAAGCCATTGATTGGAAGCAGAAATTAATCTTTGAGGAATTGGTTTACTGTGCTTAAATTCTTTGCAGTTCATTTGGTAATTGATTTGGAAGCAACCTGCGTAATCAAATGAGGAATGGGTTTCTCTGATATTCTTGAAGTTCGTTTTGTTTTAGTTGATTAGGAGCAGAGTCTTAATTATTGGGGAATTGGTTTGCATTTATTCTTTTAGATCTTCTAAGCCATTGATTTGGGAAGCAAGTCGTAATACTTGGGAATTGGTTTCTCTTTATTCTTTAGGATTCATTTGGCAATTGATTGGAAGCAACTCGTGTCTCGTGAAGGAATTGGTTTCTCTTTATTCTTTAAGTTCATTTGGCCATTGATTGGAATCAAGTCTTTATCCTTAAGCAATTGGCTTCTCTTTCTTCTTTAAGTTCTTTTGGGCATCGATTGGAAGCAAGTCTTAATCCTTAAGGAATTGGTTTCTCTTTATTCTTTAAGTTCATTTGGCCATTGATTGGAAGCAAGTCTTAATCCTTAAGGAATTGGATTCTCTTTATTCTTTAAGTTCATTTGGCCATTGATTGGAAGCAAGTCTTAATCCTTAAGGAATTGGTTTCTCGTTATTCTTTAAGTTCATTTGGCCATTGATTGGAAGCAAGTCTTAAGGAATCCTTAAGGAATTGGTTCCTCTTTATTCTTTAAGTTCATTTGGCCATTGATTGGAAGCAAGTCTTAATCCGTAAGGAATTGGTTTCTCTTTATTCTTTAAGTTCATTTGGCCACTGATTGGAAGCAAGTCTTAATCCTTAAGGAATTGGTTTCTCTTTATTCTTTAAGTTCGCTTGGCCATTGATTGGAAGCAAGTCTTAATCCTTAAGGAATTGGTTTCTCTTTATTCTTTAAGTTCATTTGGCCATTGATTGGAAGCAAGTCTTAATCCTTAAGGAATTGGTTTCTCTTTATTCTTTAAGTTCATTTGGCCATTGATTGGAAGCAAGTCTTAATCCTTAAGGAATTGGTTTCTCTTTATTCTTTAAGTTCATTTGGCCATTGATTGGAAGCAAGTCTTATTCTTTATCATTTGGCTTATTGGAGGTCTTAATTGGTTTCTCTTTATTCTTTAAGTTCATTTGGCCATTGATTGGAAGCAAGTCTTAATCCTTAAGGAATTGGTTTTCTTTATTCTTTAAGTTCATTTGGCCATTGATTGGAAGCAAGTCTTAATCCTTAAGGAATTGGTTTCTCTTTATTCTTTAAGTTCATTTGGCCATTGATTGGAAGCAAGTCTTAATCCTTAAGGAATTGGTTTCTCTTTATTCTTTAAGTTCATTTGGCCATTGATTGGAAGCAAGTCTTAATCCTTAAGGAATTGGTTTCTCTTTATTCTTTAAGTTCATTTGGCCATTGATTGGAAGCAAGTCTTAATCCTTAAGGAATTGGTTTCTCTTTATTCTTTAAGTTCATTTGGCCATTGATTGGAAGCAAGTCTTAATCCTTAAGGAATTGGTTTCTCTTTATTCTTTAAGTTCATTTGGCCATTGATTGGAAGCAAGTCTTAATCCTTAAGGAATTGGTTTCTCATTCTTCTTTAAGTTAATTTGGCCATTGATTGGAAGCAAGTCTTAATCCTTAAGGATTTGGTTTCTCTTTATTCTTTAAGTTCATTTGGCCATTGATTGGAAGCACGTCTTAATCCTTAAGGAATTGGTTTCTCTTTATTCTTTAAGTTCATTTGGCCATTGATTGGAAGCAAGTCTTAATCCTTAAGGAATTGGTTTCTTTATTCTTTAGTTCATTTGGCAATTGATTGGAAGCAAGTCTTAATCCTTAAGGAATTGGTTTCTCTTTATTCTTTAAGTTCATTTGGCCATTGATTGGAAGCAAGTCTTAATCCTTAAGGAATTGGTTTCTCTTTCTTTTTTAAGTTCTTTTGGCCATTGATTGGAATCAAGTCTTAATCATTAAGGAATTGGTTTCTCTTTATTCTTTAAGTTCATTTGGCCATTGATTGGAAGCAAGTCTTAATCCTTAAGGAATTGGTTTCTCTTTATTCTTTAAGTTCATTTGGCCATTGATTGGAAGCAAGTCTTAATCCTTAAGGAATTGGTTTCTCTTTATTCTTTAAGTTCATTTGGCCATTGATTGGAAGCAAGTCTTAATCCTTAAGGAATTGGTTTCTCTTTATTCTTTAAGTTCATTTGGCCATTGATTGGAAGCAAGTCTTAATCCTTAAGGAATTGGTTTCTCTTTATTCTTTAAGTTCATTTGGCCATTGATTGGAAGCAAGTCTTAATCCTTAAGGAATTGGTTTCTCTTTATTCTTTAGGTTCATTTGGGCATTGATTGGAAGCAAGTCTTAATCTTTAAGGAATTGGTTTCTCTTTATTCTTTAAGTTCATTTGGCCATTGATTGGAAGCAAGTCTTAATCCTTAAGGAATTGGTTCTCTTTTGGTTTCTCTTTATTCTTTAGTTCATTTGGCATTTGGCCATTGATTGGAAGCAAGTCTTAATCCTTAAGGAATTGGTTTCTCTTTATTCTTTAAGTTCGTTTGCCCATTGATTGGAAGCAAGTCTTAATCCTTAAGGATTTGGTTTCTCTTTATTCTTTAAGTTCTTTTGGAGATTGATTGGAAGCAAGTC
>JAVHNN010000387.1:0-82580 GCA_031439585.1 Pterocarpus macrocarpus
CTTCTTGTTCAACCTTAAGCAGTCCCCATACAATCCCTATACTTCCTTGGATAAAAACAATGCTCCCTTTAAATGTTGTAACCGTCCGCGTCATCGATATGTGCAAAACCCAGCGACCCAGCATATGCGCTTCCTAGGATAGAACAATGCCCCCTTTTAAGGATATCTTCAAACATCGTGACCATCCATCTTCATGTTCTTATAGGAATGCTATCAAGCAGTCAACAAGAAGATCCACATCACTAATCATGAGAAACTAAAATAGTCAATAAGAGTTTGGGATTTGGGGTTTGGGATTTAGGGTCTAAGGCTTAGGGGTTAGGGTTTAGGGTTTAGGGGTTAGGGGTTAGGGGTTTAGGGTTGTAGGGTTTTTAGGGTTTAGGGTTTAGGATCTAGGGTTGAGGTTTAGGGTTTAGGAGCTAGGAGCTGGGAGCTTAGGGCTTAGGGGTTAGGGGTTAGGGGTTAGGGTTTTAGGGTTTAGGGTTTAGGGTTTAGGGTGGTTTAGGGTTTAGGGTTTAGGGGTTTAGGGTTGTAGGGTTGTAGGGTTTAGGGTTTAGGATCTAGGGTTGAGGGTTTAGGGTTTAGGGTTTAGGGTTTAGGGTTTAGGGTTTAGGGTTTAGGGTTTAGGGTTTAGGGTTTTAGGGTGGTTTAGGGTTTAGGGCTAGGGCTAGGGCTAGGGTTTAGGGTTTGGGGTTTGGGGTTTAGGGTTAGGGTTTAGGGTTTAGGGTTTAGGGTTTTTAGGGTTTAGGGTTTAGGGTTTGGGTTTTTAGGGTTTGGGTTTTTAGGGTTTTAGGGTTTTTAGGGTTTAGGGGTTAGGGTTTTAGGGTTTTAGGGTTTAGGGTTTAGGGTTTAGGGTTTAGGGTTTAGGGTTTAGGGTTGAGGGTGGTTGAGGGTTTAGGGTTTAGGGTTTAGGGTTTAGGGTTTTAGGGTTTAGGGTCTAGGGTTTAGGGTTTAGGGTTTGGGTTTTAGAAATTTCCGATTTTTTGTTCAGAAATTTTTAGGTTGAGAGCTCGAAGATCATGGTGACGGTGAATAGTGGCGTCGCTGAAAAATGGTCCGTTTTTAGTAGCGTCTCCCCTGATTTAGGAGTCGCAATTTCGATTTGCGTGCCACAATATTCGTCAGATTCTTGTTCATCCCCCAGTATTCTTTGTTCACGCACATCGGTCGTCAGGTATTCTTTGTTCAGCATCTTGCGTGAGTTCTTTATTGCAGACACGCTTCGAGGTGAACATTGTCCCCTTTGCACTGCTTCAGAGGTAAAGATCGGGTCCCCTGCTCGACACGCTTCTCGAGATGAGCAGTGTCCCCCTGCAAACACGCTTCTGAGATGGCGGTCCACTCCCCCGATGCACGCTTCCCAGAGGCAAAAGATCGGTCCCCACTGCTCGGCGCTTCCCGAGGTGAATAGTGTCCCCACTTGCATGCTTCGAGGCAAAAAGATCGAGTCCCCCACTGCTCGGCCGCTTCTCAAGATGAGCAGTGCCCCCTGTCGGCACGCTTCCCGAGATGAGCAGCCCCCCTTATGCACGCTTCTTGAGGCAAAAAGTTCGGGTCCCCCTGCTCGGCACGCTTCCCGAGATGAACAGTGTCCCCCCCTTGCACGCTTCCCGAGGCAAAAAAGATCGGGTCCCCACGCTCGACCAGCTTCTCGAGATGAGCAGTGTCCCCCTGCATTGGTGCCCACTTGCTGCTCTCCTCTTTTCCTTCTCAAGTTTGCTTTGTTGCATGGGAGCTAGGTGGCCTTGGTGGTTAGCTAACTTTAGCTTGATACGCCATAGTCCTCATTATGCATATCCTTACTTCCTTTACCAATGTTAGTATCGACTTTGTCCTATACTCAACACCTTGCATGCTTCTTGAGGCAAAAAGATCGGGTGTCCCTCTGTCGGGCGCTTCACGAGGCAAAGAATGGGTGTCCACTGTCGGCATGCTTCAGAGATGAATAATATCCTCCTTTACATGCTTATCGAGGCGACAATTATGTCCCCCTCACAGCTTCACGAGGCAAAATTAGGTGCCCACTTGTTGGCAGCTTCAGAGATAAGACTATGTCCCCTGGCATCAGCGCTTCAGAGGCAAGGCGGGTGCCACTTCTTGGCTAATTCAGGAGGTGAGCAGTGTCCTCCCTCTTTGCAGCTTATCGAGGCAAAGATCGTGTGCCCTCACTGGCGTCACGCTTTTGAGGCAAAATCGGGTGCCCCCTACCTGCGTTTTCGAGGTGAACAATGTCCCCTCTACCACGACTCAGGGAAGGTCGTGGTGCCCTGCTGCACGCTTCAGAGGCAAAAGATCGGGTGCCCCCATGCTAATCTGCCACGAAGGCAAAGATCGGGTGCCCCCTTGCGCATGCTTCTGAGATGAGCAGCATTCTCCCCTGCATACTTCTTGAGGCAATGATTGGGTCCCCAGGCATGCATCTTGCGGCAAAATCGGGTGCCCCTGTCGGCATGCTTCTGAGGTGACCACTACCCTCCTTGCGCTTCCCAAGGCAAAAATAGTGTCCCTTGCGCGTTCCCAGAGGCTAAGATCAGTGCTCCACTTGCCTACGCTTCCCAAGGCAAGATATGGCCCCCACAGCAGGATTTTTCGAGATGAGCAGGTGTCCTCCCACCTATCCTGCGCACTTCTCGAGGCAAGATTAGGTGCTCCCCACACTTTGCGCAAGAATCCTCCTTTATTCATAAGCCAACTTCTTGTTCAACCAAAGCAGTCCCCCATTACAATCCCCTATACTTCCTTGGATAAAAACAATGCTCCACTTTAAATGTTGTAGCAGTCACGTCATCGATATGTGCAAACCCAGCGACCCCATAGCAGGCTTCCTAGGATAGAACAATGCCCCCTTTTAAGGATATCTTCAAACATCGTGACCATCCATCTTCATGTTCTTATAGGAATGCTATCAAATGGTCAACAAGAAGATCCACATCACTAATCCGCGAGAAACTAAAATAGTCAATAAGAGTTTGGGATTTGGGGTTTGGGATTTAGGGTCTAAGGCTTAGGGGTTAGGGTTTAGGGTTTAGGGGTTAGGGGTTAGGGGTTTAGGGTTGTAGGGTTTTAGGGTTTAGGGTTTAGGATCTAGGGTTGAGGGTTTAGGGTTTAGGGCTAGGGCTAGGGCTTAGGGCTTAGGGGTTAGGGGTTAGGGGTTAGGGTTTTAGGGTTTAGGGTTTA
This sequence comes from Pterocarpus macrocarpus, assembly GCA_031439585.1. Lineage (NCBI taxonomy): Eukaryota > Viridiplantae > Streptophyta > Magnoliopsida > Fabales > Fabaceae > Pterocarpus > Pterocarpus macrocarpus. The sequence continues at coordinate 3,178 of JAVHNN010000387.1, forward strand.
GGGTTTAGGGTGGTTTAGGGTTTAGGGTTTAGGGGTTTAGGGTTGTAGGGTTGTAGGGTTTAGGGTTTAGGATCTAGGGTTGAGGGTTTAGGGTTTAGGATTTAGGATTTAGGGCTTAGGGGTTAGGGCTTAGGGTTTAGGGTTTAGGGTTTTAGGGTGGTTTAGGGTTTAGGGCTAGGGCTAGGGCTAGGGTTTGGGGTTTGGGGTTTGGGGTTTAGGGTTAGGGTTTAGGGTTTAGGGTTTAGGGTTTTTAGGGTTTAGGGTTTAGGGTTTGGGTTTTTAGGGTTTGGGTTTTTAGGGTTTTAGGGTTTTTAGGGTTTAGGGTTTTAGGGTTTAGGGTTTTAGGGTTTAGGGTTTAGGGGTTAGGGTTTAGGGTTTAGGGTTTAGGGTTTAGGGTGGTTGAGGTTTAGGGTTGAGGTTTAGGGTTTAGGGTTTTAGGGTTTAGGGTCTAGGGTTTAGGGTTTAGGGTTTGGGTTTTAGAAATTTCAGATTTTTGTTCGAAATTTTCGGTTGAGAACTCGAAGATCGCCGGTGACGGTGAATAGTGGCGTCGCTGAAAAATGGTCCGTTTTTAGTGCGTCTCCCCCTGATTTAGGAGTCGCAATTTTCGATTTGCGTGCCACAATATTCGTCCGATTCTTGTTCATCCCCCGATATTCTTGTTCACAGCACATCGGTCGTCAGGTATTCTTGTTCACCGCATTCATGCTTGCGGCGGAGTTCTTGTGCAGACACGCTTCGAGGTGAACATTGTCCCCTTTGCGCTTCAGGGTAAAGATCGGGTCCCCACGTCGACACGCTTCTCGAGATGAGCAGTGTCCCCCTGCAAACGCGCTTCTGAGATGGCGGTCCTCCCCCCCGATGCCTGCGCTTCAGGGGCAAAAAGATCGGTCCCCCTGCTCGGCGCGCTTCCGAGGTGAGCAGTGTCCCCTTGCATGCTTCGAGGCAAAAGATCGAGTCCCCACCTTCGACGCGCTTCTCAAGATGAGCAGTGCCCCCGCAGCCGACACGGCTTCCGAGATGAGCGACCCCCATATGCTGCGCTTCTTGAGGCAAAAAGTTCGGGTCCCCTGCTCGACACGCTTCCGAGATGAGCAGTGTCCCCCCACTTGCGCTTCCAGAGGCAAAAAGATCGGGTCCCCACCGCTCGACCGGCTTCTCGAGATGAGCAGTGTCCCCCTGCATTGGTGCCATTCTGCTGCTCTCCTCTTTTCCTTCTCAAGTTTGCTTTGTTGCATGGGAGCTAGGTGGCCTTGGTGGTTAGCTAACTTTGGCTTATTACGCCATAGTCCTCATTATGCATATCCTTACTTCCTTTACCAATGTTAGTATCGACTTTGTCCTATACTCAACACCTTGCATGCTTCTTGAGGCAAAAGATCGGGTGTCCCTCTGTCGACACGCTTCTGAGGCAAAGAATGGGTGTCCTGTCGGCATGCTTCAGAGATGAATAATATCCTCCTTTACATGCTTATCGAGCGACAATTATGTCCCCTCGGCACGCTTCTGAGGCAAAATTGGGTGCCCACTTGTTGTACGCTTCCAGAGATAAGACTATGTCCCCTGGCATCACGCTTCAGAGGCAAGGCGGGGTGCCCCTGCAGCTAATTCAGGAGGTGAGCAGTGTCCTCCCTCTTTGCGCTTATCGAGGCAAAAGATCGTGTGCCTCCACAGCGTCACGCTTTTGAGGCAAAATCGGGTGCCCCCTGCACCTGCGTTTTTCGAGGTGAACAATGTCCCCTCTACCACGACTCAGGAAGGTCGTGGTGCCTAACTTGCAGCTTCAGAGGCAAAAGATCGGGTGCCCCCATGCTAATCAGCCACGAAGGCAAAGATCGGTGCCCCCTTGCGCATGCTTCTGAGATGAGCAGCATTCTCCCCTGCATACTTCTTGAGGCAATGATTGGGTCCCAGGCATGCATCTTGCGGCAAAATCGGGTGCCCTGTCGGCATGCTTCTGAGGTGACCACTACCCTCCTGCGGCTTCCCAAGGCAAAAATAGTGTCCCCTTGCGCGTTCCCCCGAGGCTAAGATCGAGTGCTCCCTTGCCTACACGCTTCCCAAGGCAAGATATGGCCCCCTGGCAAGTTTTCGAGATGAGCAGTGTCCTCCCACCTATCCTGCGCACTTCTCGAGGCAAAGATTAGGTGCTCCCCTGCACCTGCGCATAAGAATCCTCCTTTATTCATAAGCCAACTTCTTGTTCAACCAAGCAGTCCCCATTACAATCCCCTATACTTCCTTGGATAAAAACAATGCTCCACTTTAAATGTTGTAGCAGTCACGTCATCGATATGTGCAAAACCCAGCGACCCCATAGCACGCTTCCTAGGATAGAACAATGCCCCCTTTTAAGGATATCTTCAAACATCGTGACCATCCATCTTCATGTTCTTATAGGAATGCTATCCGACAGTCAACAAGAAGATCCACATCACTAATCATGAGAAACTAAAATAGTCAATAAGAGTTTGGGATTTGGGGTTTGGGATTTAGGGTCTAAGGCTTAGGGGTTAGGGTTTAGGGTTTAGGGGTTAGGGGTTAGGGGTTTAGGGTTGTAGGGTTTTAGGGTTTAGGGTTTAGGATCTAGGGTTGAGGGTTTAGGGTTTAGGGCTAGGGCTGGGGCTTAGGGCTTAGGGGTTAGGGGTTAGGGGTTAGGGTTTTAGGGTTTAGGGTTTAGGGTTTAGGGTGGTTTAGGGTTTAGGGTTTAGGGGTTTAGGGTTGTAGGGTTGTAGGGTTTAGGGTTTAGGATCTAGGGTTGAGGGTTTAGGGTTTAGGATTTAGGATTTAGGGCTTAGGGGTTAGGGCTTAGGGTTTAGGGTTTAGGGTTTTAGGGTGGTTTAGGGTTTAGGGCTAGGGCTAGGGCTGGGGTTTGGGGTTTGGGGTTTGGGGTTTAGGGTTAGGGTTTAGGGTTTAGGGTTTAGGGTTTTTAGGGTTTAGGGTTTAGGGTTTGGGTTTTTAGGGTTTGGGTTTTTAGGGTTTTAGGGTTTTTAGGGTTTAGGGGTTAGGGTTTTAGGGTTTTAGGGTTTAGGGTTTAGGGTTTAGGGTTTAGGGTTTAGGGTTTAGGGTTTAGGGTTTAGGGTTTAGGGTTTAGGGTTTAGGGTTTAGGGTTTTAGGGTTTAGGGTCTAGGGTTTAGGGTTTAGGGTTTGGGTTTTAGAAATTTCCGATTTTGTTGAAATTTTTAGGTTGAGGGCTCAGAGATCGTGGTGACGGTGAATAGTGGCGTCGCTTTGAAAAATGGTCCGTTTTTAGTAGCGTCTCCCTGATTTAGGGTCGCAATTTCGATTTGCGTGCCACAATATTTCGTCAGATTCTTGTTCATCCCCAATATTCTGTTCACGCACATCGGTCGTCAGGTATTCTTGTTCACCGCATCTTGCGTGGCGGAGTTCTTTGTGCAGACACGCTTCGAGGTGAACATTGTCCCCCTTTGCAGCTTCCGAGGTAAAGATCGGGTCCCCACCTCGACACGCTTCTCGAGATGAGCAGTGTCCCCCTGCACCGCACGCTTCACGAGATGGCGATCCTCCCCCGATGCCGCGCTTCAGAGGCAAAGATCGGTCCCCTGCTCAAACCGCGCTTCGAGGTGAGCAGTGTCCCTTTGCATGCTTCCGAGGCAAAAAGATCGAGTCCCCACCGCTCGACCGCTTCTCAAGATGAGCGATTGCCCCCGCAGCCGACACGCTTCAGAGATGGCGGCCCCCATGCTGCGCTTCTTGAGGCAAAAGTTCGGGTCCCCACTGCTCGCGCTTCCGAGATGAGCAGTGTCCCCCTTGCACGCTTCAGAGGCAAAAAGATCGGGTCCCCCTGCTCGACACGCTTCTCGAGATGAACAGTGTCCCCCCCTGCATTGGTGCCCACTTGCTGCTCTCCCTCTTTTCCTTCTCAAGTTTGCTTTGTTGCATGGGAGCTAGGTGGCCTTGGTGGTTAGCTAACTTTAGCTTGATACGCCATAGTCCTCATTATGCATATCCTTACTTCCTTTACCAATGTTAGTATCGACTTTGTCCTATACTCAACCTGCTTGCATGCTTCTTGAGGCAAAAAGATCGGGTGTCCCTCTGTCGGCCACGCTTCTGAGGCAAAGAATGGGTGTCCTGTCGGCATGCTTCAGAGATGAATAATATCCTCCACTTTACATGCTTATCGAGGCGACAATTATGTCCCCCTCGGCACGCTTCACGAGGCAAAATTAGGTGCCCCTTGTTGGCAGCTTCAGAGATAAGACTATGTCCCCTAGCATCAGCTTCAGAGGCAAGGCGGGGTGCCCACTGCTGGCTAATTCAGGAGGTGAGCAGTGTCCTCCTCTTACACGCTTATCGAGGCAAAGATCGTGTGCCCTCACTGGCGTCACGCTTTTAGAGGCAAAATCGGGTGCCCCCTGCACCTGCGTTTTTCGAGGTGAACAATGTCCCCTCTACCACGACTCAGGGAAGGTCGTGGTGCCCTGCTTGCGCTTCCCAGAGGCAAAAAAGATCGGGTGCCCCCATGCTAATCTGCCACGAAGGCAAAGATCGGGTGCCCCCTTGCGCATGCTTCTGAGATGAGCAGCATTCTCCCCTGCATACTTCTTGAGGCAATGATTGGGTCCCCAGGCATGCATCTTGCGGCAAAATCGGGTGCCCCTGTCGGCATGCTTCTGAGGTGACCACTACCACTCCTGCCACGCTTCCCAAGGCAAAAATAGTGTCCCTTGCGCGTTCCCAGAGGCTAAGATCGAGTGCTCCCTTGCCTACGCTTCCCAAGGCAAGATATGGCCCCACAGCAAGTTTTTCGAGATGAGCAGTGTCCTCCCACCTATCCTGCGCACTTCTCGAGGCAAAGATTAGGTGCTCCCCACCTTTGCACGCAAGAATCCTCCTTTGTTCGCAAGCCAACTTCTTGTTCAACCAAGCAGTCCCCATTACAATCCCCTATACTTCCTTGGATAAAAACAATGCTCCCTTTAAATGTTGTAGTCCACGTCATCGATATGTGCAAAACCAGCTGACCCCATATGCACGCTTCCTAGGATAGAACAATGCCCCCTTTTAAGGATATCTTCAAACATCGTGACCATCCATCTTCATGTTCTTATAGGAATGCTATCCGACAGTCAACAAGAAGATCCACATCACTAATCATGAGAAACTAAAATAGTCAATAAGAGTTTGGGATTTGGGGTTTGGGATTTAGGGTCTAAGGCTTAGGGGTTAGGGTTTAGGGTTTAGGGGTTAGGGGTTAGGGGTTTAGGGTTGTAGGGTTTTAGGGTTTAGGGTTTAGGATCTAGGGTTGAGGGTTTAGGGTTTAGGGCTAGGGCTGGGGCTTAGGGCTTAGGGGTTAGGGGTTAGGGGTTAGGGTTTTAGGGTTTAGGGTTTAGGGTTTAGGGTGGTTTAGGGTTTAGGGTTTAGGGGTTTAGGGTTGTAGGGTTGTAGGGTTTAGGGTTTAGGATCTAGGGTTGAGGTTTAGGGTTTAGGATTTAGGATTTAGGGCTTAGGGGTTAGGGCTTAGGGTTTAGGGTTTAGGGTTTAGGGTGGTTTAGGGTTTAGGAGCTAGGGCTAGGGCTAGGGTTTAGGGTTTGGGGTTTGGGGTTTAGGGTTAGGGTTTAGGGTTTAGGGTTTAGGGTTTTTAGGGTTTAGGGTTTAGGGTTTGGGTTTTTAGGGTTTGGGTTTTTAGGGTTTTAGGGTTTTTAGGGTTTAGGGGTTAGGGTTTTAGGGTTTTAGGGTTTAGGGTTTAGGGTTTAGGGTTTAGGGTTTAGGGTTTAGGGTTGAGGGTGGTTGAGGGTTTAGGGTTGAGGGTTTAGGGTTTAGGGTTTTAGGGTTTAGGGTCTAGGGTTTAGGGTTTAGGGTTTGGGTTTTAGAAATTTCCAGATTTTTGTTGAAATTTTAGGTTGAGGCTCGAGAGATCGCGGTGACGGTGAATAGTGGCGTCGCTGAAAAATGGTCCGTTTTTAGCGCGTCTCCCCCTGATTTAGGGTCGCAATTTCGATTTGCGTGCCACAATATTCGTCAGATTCTTGTTCATCCCCCGATATTCTTTGTTCACCGCACATCGTCGTCAGGTATTCTTGTTCACCGCATCTTGTGCGTGGAGTTCTTTATTGCAGACACGCTTCCCGAGGTGAACATTGTCCCCCCTTTGCCGCTTCCAGAGGTAAAGATCGGGTCCCCACGCTCGACGCTTCTCGAGATGAGCAGTGTCCCCCTGCAAACACGCTTCTGAGATGGCGATCCTCCCCCGATGCCGCTTCCCAGGGGCAAAAAGATCGGTCCCCACCTCGGCCTTCAGGGTGAGCAGTGTCCCCACTTGCATGCTTCGAGGCAAAAAGATCGAGTCCCCACTTTCAAACACGCTTCTCAAGATGAGCAGTGCCCCCACTGTCGACACGCTTCCGAGATGGCGACCCCCCTTATGCGCTTCTTGAGGCAAAAAGTTCGGGTCCCCACTGCTCGGCCTTCCGAGATGAGCAGTGTCCCCCACTTGCACGCTTCAGAGGCAAAAAGATCGGGTCCCCACCGCTCGACCACGCTTCTCGAGATGAGCAGTGTCCCCCACTGCATTGGTGCCCACTTGCTGCTCTCCTCTTTTCCTTCTCAAGTTTGCTTTGTTGCATGGGAGCTAGGTGGCCTTGGTGGTTAGCTAACTTTAGCTTGATACGCCATAGTCCTCATTATGCATATCCTTACTTCCTTTACCAATGTTAGTATCGACTTTGTCCTATACTCAACACCTTGCATGCTTCTTGAGGCAAAAGATCGGGTGTCCCTCTGTCGGCCACGCTTCTGAGGCAAAGAATGGGTGTCCACTGTCGGCATGCTTCGAGAGATGAATAATATCCTCCTTTACATGCTTATCGAGGCGACAATTATGTCCCCCTCGACACGCTTCTGAGGCAAAATTAGGTGCCCCTTGTTGGCAACTTCAGAGATAAGACTATGTCCCCTAGCATCACGCTTCAGAGGCAAGGCTGGGGTGCCCCTGCAGCTAATTTAGGAGGTGAGCAGTGTCCTCCCTCTTACACGCTTATCGAGGCAAAGATCGTGTGCCCTCACACTGGCGTCACGCTTTTGAGGCAAAATCGGGTGCCCCCTGCACCTTGCGTTTTCGAGGTGAACAATGTCCCCTCTACCACGACTCAGGAAGGTCGTGGTGCCCTAACACCGCGCTTCCCGAGGCAAAAAAGATCGGGTGCCCCCATGCTGTCACACGAAGGCAAAGATCGGTGCCCCCTTGCGCATGCTTCACGAGATGAGCAGCATTCTCCCCTGCATACTTCTTGAGGCAATGATTGGGTCCCAGGCATGCATCTTGCGGCAAAATCGGGTGCCCCTGTCGGCATGCTTCTGAGGTGACCACTACCACTCCTGCCTTGCGCTTCCCAAGGCAAAAATAGTGTCCCCTTGCGCGTTCCCCGAGGCTAAGATCGAGTGCTCCACTTGCCTACGCTTCCCAAGGCAAGATATGGCCCCTGGCAAGTTTTTCGAGATGAGCAGTGTCCTCCCACCTATCCTGCGCACTTCTCGAGGCAAAGATTAGGTGCTCCCCACACTTTGCGCAAGAATCCTCCTTTATTCACATAAGCCAACTTCTTGTTCAACCAAGCAGTCCCCCATTACAATCCCCTATACTTCCTTGGATAAAAACAATGCTCCCTTTAAATGTTGTAACCGTCCACGTCATCGATATGTGCAAAACCAGCGACCCCATATGCACGCTTCCTAGGATAGAACAATGCCCCTTTTAAGGATATCTTCAAACATCGTGACCATCCATCTTCATGTTCTTATAGGAATGCTATCAAACCAGTCAACAAGAAGATCCACATCACTAATCATGAGAAACTAAAATAGTCAATAAGAGTTTGGGATTTGGGGTTTGGGATTTAGGGTCTAAGGCTTAGGGGTTAGGGTTTAGGGTTTAGGGGTTAGGGGTTAGGGGTTTAGGGTTTAGGGTTTTAGGGTTTAGGGTTTAGGATCTAGGGTTGAGGTTTAGGGTTTAGGGCTAGGAGCTGGGGCTTGGGGCTTGGGGGTTAGGGGTTAGGGGTTAGGGTTTTAGGGTTTAGGGTTTAGGGTTTAGGGTGGTTTAGGGTTTAGGGTTTAGGGGTTTAGGGTTGTAGGGTTGTAGGGTTTAGGGTTTAGGATCTAGGGTTGAGGTTTAGGGTTTAGGATTTAGGATTTAGGGCTTAGGGGTTAGGGCTTAGGGTTTAGGGTTTAGGGTTTAGGGTGGTTTAGGGTTTAGGGCTAGGGCTAGGGCTAGGGTTTAGGGTTTGGGGTTTGGGGTTTAGGGTTAGGGTTTAGGGTTTAGGGTTTAGGGTTTTTAGGGTTTAGGGTTTAGGGTTTGGGTTTTTAGGGTTTGGGTTTTTAGGGTTTTAGGGTTTTTAGGGTTTAGGGGTTAGGGTTTTAGGGTTTTAGGGTTTAGGGTTTAGGGTTTAGGGTTTAGGGTTTAGGGTTTAGGGTTGAGGTGGTTGAGGGTTTAGGGTTGAGGTTTAGGGTTTAGGGTTTTAGGGTTTAGGGTCTAGGGTTTAGGGTTTAGGGTTTGGGTTTTAGAAATTTCAGATTTTTGTTGAAATTTTCGGTTGAGGCTCGAGATCGTGGTGACGGTGAATAGTGGCGTCGCTGAAAAATGGTCCGTTTTAGTAGCGTCTCCTGATTTAGGGTCGCAATTTTCGATTTGCGTGCCACAATATTCGTCCGATTCTTGTTCATCCCCCGATATTCTTGTTCACGCACATCGGTCGTCAGGTATTCTTGTTCACCGCATCTTGCATTGGCGGAGTTCTTGTGCAGACGCGCTTCGAGGTGAACATTGTCCCCTTTGCCGCTTCCCGAGGTAAAGATCGGGTCCCCACTCGACACGCTTCTCGAGATGAGCAGTGTCCCCCTGCAAACACGCTTCACGAGATGGCGGTCCTCCCCCGATGCCACGCTTCCCAGAGGCAAAAAGATCGGTCCCCACTGCTCGGCCACGCTTCAGGTGAGCAGTGTCCCCTTGCATGCTTCGAGGCAAAAAGATCGAGTCCCCACCGCTCGCCACGCTTCTCAAGATGAGCAGTGCCCCCGCAGCCGACACGCTTCCGAGATGGCGGCCCCACCTTATGCGCTTCTTGAGGCAAAAAGTTCGGGTCCCTGCTCGACACGCTTCAGAGATGAGCAGTGTCCCCTTGCACGCTTCCCGAGGCAAAAAAGATCGGGTCCCCCCCTGCTCGACACGCTTCTCGAGATGAACAGTGTCCCCCCCTGCATTGGTGCCCACTTGCTGCTCTCCCTCTTTTCCTTCTCAAGTTTGCTTTGTTGCATGGGAGCTAGGTGGCCTTGGTGGTTAGCTAACTTTAGCTTATTCTGCCATAGTCCTCATTATGCATATCCTTACTTCCTTTACCAATGTTAGTATCGACTTTGTCCTATACTCAACCTGCTTGCATGCTTCTTGAGGCAAAAAGATCGGGTGTCCCTCTGTCGGCACGCTTCCTGAGGCAAAGAATGGGTGTCCCTGTCGGCATGCTTCCCGAGATGAATAATATCCTCCCTTTACATGCTTATCGGCGACAATTATGTCCCCCTCGACACGCTTCTGAGGCAAAATTGGGTGCCCCTTGTTGGCAGCTTCAGAGATAAGACTATGTCCCCCAGCATCCACGCTTCAGAGGCAAGGCGGGGTGCCCCTGCAGCTAATTCAGGAGGTGAACAGTGTCCTCACTCTTACACGCTTATCGAGGCAAAAGATCGTGTGCCCCACCCTGGCGTCACGCTTTTCGAGGCAAAATCGGGTGCCCCCTACTGCGTTTTCGAGGTGAACAATGTCCCCTCTACCACGACTCAGGAAGGTCGTGGTGCCCTGCTTGCGCTTCAGAGGCAAAAAAGATCGGGTGCCCCCATGCTATCTGCCACGAAGGCAAAGATCGGGTGCCCCCTTGCGCATGCTTCTGAGATGAGCAGCATTCTCCCCTGCATACTTCTTGAGGCAATGATTGGGTCCCCAGGCATGCATCTTGCGGCAAAATCGGGTGCCCCTGTCGGCATGCTTCTGAGGTGACCACTACCCTCACCTGCCGCTTCCCAAGGCAAAAATAGTGTCCCCTTGCGCGTTCCCAGAGGCTAAGATCGAGTGCTCCACTTGCCTACGCTTCCCAAGGCAAGATATGGCCCCTGGCAAGTTTTTCGAGATGAGCAGTGTCCTCCCACCTATCCTGCGCACTTCTCGAGGCAAAGATTAGGTGCTCCCCACCTGCGCCAAGAATCCTCCTTTGTTCATAAGCCAACTTCTTGTTCAACCAAGCAGTCCCCATTACAATCCCCCTATACTTCCTTGGATAAAAACAATGCTCCCTTTAAATGTTGTAACCGTCCACGTCATCGATATGTGCAAAACCAGCGACCCCATACGCTTCCTAGGATAGAACAATGCCCCTTTTAAGGATATCTTCAAACATCGTGACCATCCATCTTCATGTTCTTATAGGAATGCTATCAACAGTCAACAAGAAGATCCACATCACTAATCCGCGAGAAACTAAAATAGTCAATAAGAGTTTGGGATTTGGGGTTTGGGATTTAGGGTCTAAGGCTTAGGGGTTAGGGTTTAGGGTTTAGGGGTTAGGGGTTAGGGGTTTAGGGTTGTAGGGTTTTAGGGTTTAGGGTTTAGGATCTAGGGTTGAGGTTTAGGGTTTAGGAGCTAGGAGCTGGGGCTTGGGGCTTGGGGGTTGGGGGTTGGGGGTTAGGGTTTTAGGGTTTAGGGTTTAGGGTTTAGGGTGGTTTAGGGTTTAGGGTTTAGGGGTTTAGGGTTGTAGGGTTGTAGGGTTTAGGGTTTAGGATCTAGGGTTGAGGTTTAGGGTTTAGGATTTAGGATTTAGGGCTTAGGGGTTAGGGCTTAGGGTTTAGGGTTTAGGGTTTTAGGGTGGTTTAGGGTTTAGGAGCTAGGGCTAGGGCTAGGGTTTAGGGTTTGGGGTTTGGGGTTTAGGGTTAGGGTTTAGGGTTTAGGGTTTAGGGTTTTTAGGGTTTAGGGTTTAGGGTTTGGGTTTTTAGGGTTTGGGTTTTTAGGGTTTTAGGGTTTTTAGGGTTTAGGGGTTAGGGTTTTAGGGTTTTAGGGTTTAGGGTTTAGGGTTTAGGGTTTAGGGTTTAGGGTTTAGGGTTGAGGGTGGTTGAGGGTTTAGGGTTGAGGGTTTAGGGTTTAGGGTTTTAGGGTTTAGGGTCTAGGGTTTAGGGTTTAGGGTTTGGGTTTTAGAAATTTCCGATTTTTTGTTCAGAAATTTTCGGTTGAGGCTCGAAGATCGTGGTGACGGTGAATAGTGACGTCGCCTGAAAAATGGTCCGTTTTTCGGCGCGTCTCCCCCCCTGATTTAGGGGTCGCAATTTTCGATTTGCGTGCCACAATATTTCGTCCGATTCTTGTTCATCCCCAATATTCTGTTCACGCACATCGATCGTCAGGTATTCTTGTTCACCGCATGCCGTGGCGTGAGTTCTTGTGCAGACACGCTTCCGAGGTGAACATTGTCCCCCTTTGCGCTTCAGGGTAAAGATCGGGTCCCCACCTGCTCGACACGCTTCTCGAGATGAGCAGTGTCCCCCTGCAAACCGCGCTTCTGAGATGGCGGTCCTCCCCCCCGATGCCCGCTTCCCAGAGGCAAAAAGATCGGTCCCCACATCGCCGCTTCCGAGGTGAGCAGTGTCCCCTTGCATGCTTTCGAGGCAAAAAGATCGAGTCCCCACGCTCGACGCTTCTCAAGATGAGCAGTGCCCCCACAGCCGACACGCTTCCGAGATGGCGGCCCCCCATGCCGCTTCTTGAGGCAAAAGTTCGGGTCCCCACTGCTCGGCGCTTCCGAGATGAGCAGTGTCCCCTGGCACGCTTCCCGAGGCAAAAAAGATCGGGTCCCCCCCTGCTCGGCACGCTTCCCGAGGTGAGCAGCGTCCCCCTGCATTGGTGCCCACTTGCTGCTCTCCTCTTTTCCTTCTCAAGTTTGCTTTGTTGCATGGGAGCTAGGTGGCCTTGGTGGTTAGCTAACTTTAGCTTGATACGCCATAGTCCTCATTATGCATATCCTTACTTCCTTTACCAATGTTAGTATCGACTTTGTCCTATACTCAACCTGCTTGCATGCTTCTTGAGGCAAAAAGATCGGGTGTCCCTCTGTCACGCTTCTGAGGCAAAGAATGGGTGTCCACTGTCGGCATGCTTCAGAGATGAATAATATCCTCCACTTTACATGCTTATCGAGGCGACAATTATGTCCCCCTAAACACGCTTCACGAGGCAAAATTAGGTGCCCACTTGTTGGCAGCTTCAGAGATAAGACTATGTCCCCTGGCATCACGCTTCAGAGGCAAGGCGGGGTGCCACTGCTGGCTAATTCAGGAGGTGAGCAGTGTCCTCCTCTTACACGCTTATCGAGGCAAAGATCGTGTGCCCCTCCCTGGCGTCACGCTTTTCGAGGCAAAATCGGGTGCCCCCCTACCTGCACGTTTTTCGAGGTGAACAATGTCCCCTCTACCACGACTCAGGAAGGTCGTGGTGCCCTAACATGCGCTTCAGAGGCAAAAAGATCGGGTGCCCCCATGCTGTCTGTCACGAAGGCAAAGATCGGGTGCCCCCTTGCGCGCATGCTTCTGAGATGAGCGGCATTCTCCCCTGCATACTTCTTGAGGCAATGATTGGGTCCCAGGCATGCATCTTGCGGCAAAATCGGGTGCCCCTGTCGGCATGCTTCTGAGGTGACCACTACCACTCCTGCGCTTCCCAAGGCAAAAATAGTGTCCCCTTGCGCGTTCCCAGAGGCTAAGATCGAGTGCTCCCTTGCCTACCACGCTTCCCAAGGCAAGATATGGCCCCTGGCAAGTTTTTCGAGATGAGCAGTGTCCTCCCACCTATCCTGCGCACTTCTCGAGGCAAAGATTAGGTGCTCCCCTGCACCTTTGCGCCAAGAATCCTCCTTTGTTCATAAGCCAACTTCTTGTTCAACCAAGCAGTCCCCCATACAATCCCCTATACTTCCTTGGATAAAAACAATGCTCCCTTTAAATGTTGTAACCGTCACGTCATCGATATGTGCAAAACCAGCGACCCCATATGCAGCTTCCTAGGATAGAACAATGCCCCTTTTAAGGATATCTTCAAACATCGTGACCATCCATCTTCATGTTCTTATAGGAATGCTATCAAACAGTCAACAAGAAGATCCACATCACTAATCATGAGATACTAAAATAGTCAATAAGAGTTTGGGATTTGGGGTTTGGGATTTAGGGTCTAAGGCTTAGGGGTTAGGGTTTAGGGTTTAGGGGTTAGGGGTTAGGGGTTTAGGGTTGTAGGGTTTTAGGGTTTAGGGTTTAGGATCTAGGGTTGAGGGTTTAGGGTTTAGGAGCTAGGAGCTAGGGCTTAGGGCTTAGGGGTTAGGGGTTAGGGGTTAGGGTTTTAGGGTTTAGGGTTTAGGGTTTAGGGTGGTTTAGGGTTTAGGGTTTAGGGGTTTAGGGTTGTAGGGTTGTAGGGTTTAGGGTTTAGGATCTAGGGTTGAGGGTTTAGGGTTTAGGATTTAGGATTTAGGGCTTAGGGGTTAGGGCTTAGGGTTTAGGGTTTAGGGTTTTAGGGTGGTTTAGGGTTTAGGGCTAGGGCTAGGGCTAGGGTTTAGGGTTTGGGGTTTGGGGTTTAGGGTTAGGGTTTAGGGTTTAGGGTTTAGGGTTTTTAGGGTTTAGGGTTTAGGGTTTGGGTTTTTAGGGTTTGGGTTTTTAGGGTTTTAGGGTTTTTAGGGTTTAGGGGTTAGGGTTTTAGGGTTTTAGGGTTTAGGGTTTAGGGTTTAGGGTTTAGGGTTTAGGGTTTAGGGTTGAGGGTGGTTGAGGTTTAGGGTTGAGGTTTAGGGTTTAGGGTTTTAGGGTTTAGGGTCTAGGGTTTAGGGTTTAGGGTTTGGGTTTTAGAAATTTCCGATTTTTGTTCAGAAATTTTCGGTTGAGACTCGAGATCGTGGTGACGGTGAATAGTGGCGTCGCTGAAAAATGGTCCGTTTTTAGTAGCGTCTCCCCTGATTTAGGGTCGCAATTTTCGATTTGCGTGCCACAATATTCGTCAGATTCTTGTTCATCCCCAATATTCTTGTTCACCACTTCATCGGTCGTCAGGTATTCTTGTTCACCGCATCTTGCCGTGGAGTTCTTTGTGCAGACACGCTTCCGAGGTGAACATTGTCCCCCCTTTGCACGCTTCCCGAGGTAAAGATCGGGTCCCCCTGCTCGGCACGCTTCTCGAGATGAACAGTGTCCCCCTGCAGAGCTTCACGAGATGGCGATCCCTCCCCCCCAATGCAGCTTCAGGGCAAAAAGATCGGTCCCCTGCTCAAACGCGCTTCCAGGGTGAGCAGTGTCCCCACTTGCATGCTTCGAGGCAAAAAGATCGAGTCCCCACCTCGGCCGCTTCTCAAGATGAGCAGTGCCCCGCAGCCGACACGCTTCCGAGATAAGCGGCCCCTTATGCGCTTCTTGAGGCAAAAGTTCGGGTCCCCACCTTGTCGGCGCTTCAGAGATGAGCAGTGTCCCCCACTTGCGCTTCGAGGCAAAAAGATCGGGTCCCCCACCTTTCGACACGCTTCTCGAGATGAGCAGTGTCCCCCTGCATTGGTGCCCACTTGCTGCTCTCCTCTTTTCCTTCTCAAGTTTGCTTTGTTGCATGGGAGCTAGGTGGCCTTGGTGGTTAGCTAACTTTAGCTTGATACGCCATAGTCCTCATTATGCATATCCTTACTTCCTTTACCAATGTTAGTATCGACTTTGTCCTATACTCAACACCTTGCATGCTTCTTGAGGCAAAAGATCGGGTGTCCCTCTGTCGGCCTGCGCTTCACGAGGCAAAGAATGGGTGTCCACTGTCGGCATGCTTCCCGAGATGAATAATATCCTCCACTTTACATGCTTATCAGGCGACAATTATGTCCCCCTCGGCACGCTTCACGAGGCAAAATTGGGTGCCCACTTGTTGGCACGCTTCAGAGATAAGACTATGTCCCCTGGCATCACGCTTCAGAGGCAAGGCGGGGTGCCCACTTCAGCTAATTCAGGAGGTGAGCAGTGTCCTCCCTCTTACACGCTTATCGAGGCAAAGATCGTGTGCCCTCACTGGCGTCACGCTTTTGAGGCAAAATCGGGTGCCCCCTGCACCTTGCGTTTTTCGAGGTGAACAATGTCCCCTCTGCGACTCAGGAAGGTCGTGGTGCCCCTGCTTGCACGCTTCCAGAGGCAAAAGATCGGGTGCCCCCATGCTAATCTGGCCAAGGCAAAAGATCGGGTGCCCCCTTGCGCATGCTTCTGAGATGAGCAGCATTCTCCCTGCATACTTCTTGAGGCAATGATTGGGTCCCAGGCATGCATCTTGCGGCAAAATCGGGTGCCCCTGTCGGCATGCTTCTGAGGTGACCACTACCACTCCTGCACGCTTCCCAAGGCAAAAATAGTGTCCCCTTGCGCGTTCCCAGGGGCTAAGATCAGTGCTCCACTTGCCTACACGCTTCCCAAGGCAAGATATGGCCCCTGGCAGGATTTTCGAGATGAGCAGTGTCCTCCCACCTATCCTGCGCACTTCTCGAGGCAAGATTAGGTGCTCCCCACCTGCTGCGCAAGAATCCTCCTTTGTTCATAAGCCAACTTCTTGTTCAACCAAGCAGTCCCCATTACAATCCCCTATACTTCCTTGGATAAAAACAATGCTCCCTTTAAATGTTATAGTAACCGTCACGTCATCGATATGTGCAAAACCAGCGACCCCATACGCTTCCTAGGATAGAACAATGCCCCATTTTAAGGATATCTTCAAACATCGTGACCATCCATCTTCATGTTCTTATACGACTGCTATCAAACCAGTCAACAAGAAGATCCACATCACTAATCATGAGAAACTAAAATAGTCAATAAGAGTTTGGGATTTGGGGTTTGGGATTTAGGGTCTAAGGCTTAGGGGTTAGGGTTTAGGGTTTAGGGGTTAGGGGTTAGGGGTTTAGGGTTGTAGGGTTTTAGGGTTTAGGGTTTAGGATCTAGGGTTGAGGGTTTAGGGTTTAGGGCTAGGGCTAGGGCTTAGGGCTTAGGGGTTAGGGGTTAGGGGTTAGGGTTTTAGGGTTTAGGGTTTAGGGTTTAGGGTGGTTTAGGGTTTAGGGTTTAGGGGTTTAGGGTTGTAGGGTTGTAGGGTTTAGGGTTTAGGATCTAGGGTTGAGGGTTTAGGGTTTAGGATTTAGGATTTAGGGCTTAGGGGTTAGGGCTTAGGGTTTAGGGTTTAGGGTTTAGGGTGGTTTAGGGTTTAGGGCTAGGGCTAGGGCTAGGGTTTGGGGTTTGGGGTTTGGGGTTTAGGGTTAGGGTTTAGGGTTTAGGGTTTAGGGTTTTTAGGGTTTAGGGTTTAGGGTTTGGGTTTTTAGGGTTTGGGTTTTTAGGGTTTAGGATTTAGGATTTAGGGTTGAGGGTTTAGGGTTTTAGGGTTTTAGGGTTTATGGTTTAGGGTTTAGGGTTTAGGGTTTAGGGTTTAGGGTTGAGGTGGTTGAGGGTTTAGGGTTGAGGGTTTAGGGTTTAGGGTTTTAGGGTTTAGGGTCTAGGGTTTAGGGTTTAGGGTTTGGGTTTTAGAAATTTCAGATTTTTTGTTCAGAAATTTTCGGTTGAGGCTCGAAGATCGTGGTGACGGTGAATAGTGGCGTCGCTGAAAAATGGTCCGTTTTTAGTAGCGTCTCCCCCTGATTTAGGGGTCGCAATTTTCGATTTGCGTGCCACAATATTTCGTCCGATTTACTGTTCATCCCCCAATGTTACTGTTCACCGCGCATCGGTCGTCGGTGTTACTGTTCACCGCATGCCGGCGTGAGTTCTTTGTGCAGACACGCTTCCGAGGTGAACATTGTCCCCTTTGCGCTTCCGAGGTAAAGATCGGGTCCCCTGCTCGGCCGCGCTTCTCGAGATGAGCAGTGTCCCCCTGCAAACACGCTTCTGAGATGGCGATCCTCCCCCGATGCACGCTTCAGGGGCAAAAAGATCGGTCCCCTGCTCGGCACGCTTCAGGGTGAGCAGTGTCCCCACTTGCATGCTTCGAGGCAAAGATCGAGTCCCCACCTTTCAAACGCCTTCTCAAGATGAGCAGTGCCCCCACAGCCGACAGCTTCCCGAGATGGCGGCCCCCATATGCGCTTCTTGAGGCAAAAGTTCGGGTCCCCACTCGTACGCTTCCGAGATGAGCAGTGTCCCCGCACTTGCGCTTCAGAGGCAAAAAGATCGGGTCCCCACCTTTCGACACGCTTCTCGAGATGAACAGTGTCCCCCCCTGCATTGGTGCCCACTTGCTGCTCTCCCTCTTTTCCTTCTCAAGTTTGCTTTGTTGCATGGGAGCTAGGTGGCCTTGGTGGTTAGCTAACTTTAGCTTGATACGCCATAGTCCTCATTATGCATATCCTTACTTCCTTTACCAATGTTAGTATCGACTTTGTCCTATACTCAACCTGCTTGCATGCTTCTTGAGGCAAAAAGATCGGGTGTCCCTCTGTCGGCACGCTTCCTGAGGCAAAGAATGGGTGTCCCTGTCGGCATGCTTCCCGAGATGAATAATATCCTCCCTTTACATGCTTATCGAGGCAACAATTATGTCCCCCTCGACACGCTTCTGAGGCAAAATTAGGTGCCCCTTGTTGTGCAGCTTCAGAGATAAGACTATGTCCCCTGGCATCACGCTTCAGAGGCAAGGCGGGGTGCCCCTGCGGCTAATTTCCGGAGGTGAACAGTGTCCTCCCTCTTACACGCTTATCGAGGCAAAGATCGTGTGCCCCTCCCTGGCGTCACGCTTTTCGAGGCAAAATCGGGTGCCCCCCTACCTGCACGTTTTTCGAGGTGAACAATGTCCCCTCTACGACTCAGGAAGGTCGTGGTGCCCCTAACCTGCTTCCCAGAGGCAAAAAAAGATCGGGTGCCCCATGCTAATCAGCCACGAAGGCAAAGATCGGGTGCCCCCTTGCCGCATGCTTCACGAGATGAGCAGCATTCTCCCCTGCATACTTCTTGAGGCAATGATTGGGTCCCAGGCATGCATCTTGCGGCAAAATCGGGTGCCCCTGTCGGCATGCTTCTGAGGTGACCACTACCCTCCTGCACGCTTCCCAAGGCAAAAATAGTGTCCCTTGCGCGTTCCCAGAGGCTAAGATCGAGTGCTCCCTTGCCTACGCTTCCCAAGGCAAGATATGGCCCCTGGCAAGTTTTTCGAGATGAGCAGTGTCCTCCCACCTATCCTGCGCACTTCTCGAGGCAAAGATTAGGTGCTCCCCACCTGCACGCAAGAATCCTCCTTTATTCATAAGCCAACTTCTTGTTCAACCAAGCAGTCCCCCATTACAATCCCCTATACTTCCTTGGATAAAAACAATGCTCCCTTTAAATGTTGTAACTTAGTCCACGTCATCGATATGTGCAAAACCAGCTGACCCCATATGCACGCTTCCTAGGATAGAACAATGCCCCTTTTAAGGATATCTTCAAACATCGTGACCATCCATCTTCATGTTCTTATAGGAATGCTATCAAACAGTCAACAAGAAGATCCACATCACTAATCATGAGAAACTAAAATAGTCAATAAGAGTTTGGGATTTGGGGTTTGGGATTTAGGGTCTAAGGCTTAGGGGTTAGGGTTTAGGGTTTAGGGGTTAGGGGTTAGGGGTTTAGGGTTGTAGGGTTTTAGGGTTTAGGGTTTAGGATCTAGGGTTGAGGGTTTAGGGTTTAGGGCTAGGAGCTAGGGCTTGGGGTTTGGGGGTTGGGGGTTAGGGGTTAGGGTTTTAGGGTTTAGGGTTTAGGGTTTAGGGTGGTTTAGGGTTTAGGGTTTAGGGGTTTAGGGTTGTAGGGTTGTAGGGTTTAGGGTTTAGGATCTAGGGTTGAGGTTTAGGGTTTAGGATTTAGGATTTAGGGCTTAGGGGTTAGGGCTTAGGGTTTAGGGTTTAGGGTTTAGGGTTTAGGGTTTAGGGTTTAGGGCTAGGAGCTAGGAGCTAGGGTTTAGGGTTTGGGGTTTGGGGTTTAGGGTTAGGGTTTAGGGTTTAGGGTTTAGGGTTTTTAGGGTTTAGGGTTTAGGGTTTGGGTTTTTAGGGTTTGGGTTTTTAGGGTTTTAGGGTTTTTAGGGTTTAGGGGTTAGGGTTTTAGGGTTTTAGGGTTTAGGGTTTAGGGTTTAGGGTTTAGGGTTTAGGGTTTAGGGTTGAGGGTGGTTGAGGTTTAGGGTTGAGGGTTTAGGGTTTAGGGTTTTAGGGTTTAGGGTCTAGGGTTTAGGGTTTAGGGTTTGGGTTTTAGAAATTTCCGATTTTTTGTTCAGAAATTTTCGGTTGAGAACTCGAGATCGTGGTGACGGTGAATAGTGGCGTCGCTGAAAAATGGTCCGTTTTTAGCGTCTCCCCCTGATTTAGGGTCGCAATTTTCGATTTGCGTGCCACAATATTCGTAAATCAGATTCTTGTTCATCCCCGATATTCTGTTCACGCACATCGGTCGTCAGGTATTCTTGTTCACCGCATCTTGCGTGGCGGAGTTCTTTATTGCAGACACGCTTCGAGGTGAACATTGTCCCCTTTGCACGCTTCCGAGGTAAAGATCGGGTCCCACCTTTCGACACGCTTCTCGAGATGAGCAGTGTCCCCCTGCCAAACACGCTTCTGAGATGGCGATCCTCCCCCAATGCACGCTTCCCGAGGCAAAAAAGATCGGCCCCCCTGCTCGGCACGCTTCCCGAGGTGAACAGTGTCCCCGTTGCATGCTTCGAGGCAAAGATCGAGTCCCCACATCGACGCTTCTCAAGATGAGCAGTGCCCCCTGTCGACACGCTTCAGAGATGGCGACCCCATATGCCGCTTCTTGAGGCAAAAGTTCGGGTCCCTGCTCGCCGCGCTTCCGAGATGAGCAGTGTCCCCCCCCTTGCGCTTCAGGGGCAAAAAGGTCGGGTCCCCCCACGCTCGACCACGCTTCTCGAGATGAGCAGTGTCCCCCTGCATTGGTGCCCACTTGCTGCTCTCCTCTTTTCCTTCTCAAGTTTGCTTTGTTGCATGGGAGCTAGGTGGCCTTGGTGGTTAGCTAACTTTAGCTTGATACGCCATAGTCCTCATTATGCATATCCTTACTTCCTTTACCAATGTTAGTATCGACTTTGTCCTATACTCAACCTGCTTGCATGCTTCTTGAGGCAAAAAGATCGGGTGTCCCTCTGTCGGCAGCTTCTGAGGCAAAGAATGGGTGTCCTGTCGGCATGCTTCAGAGATGAATAATATCCTCCTTTACATGCTTATCGAGGCGCAATTATGTCCCCCTCGACGCTTCACGAGGCAAAATTGGGTGCCCCTTGTTGGCACGCTTCAGAGATAAGACTATGTCCCCTGGCATCACGCTTCAGAGGCAAGGCTGGGGTGCCCACTGCAGCTAATTCAGGAGGTGAGCAGTGTCCTCCCTCTTACGCTTATCGAGGCAAGATCGTGTGCCCTCACTGGCGTCACGCTTTTGAGGCAAAATCGGGTGCCCCCTACTGCGTTTTCGAGGTGAACAATGTCCCCTCTGCGACTCAGGAAGGTCGTGGTGCCCCACTTGCACGCTTCCCGAGGCAAAAAAGATCGGGTGCCCCCATGCTAATCGCTTACGAAGGCAAAAGATCGGTGCCCCCTTGCCGCATGCTTCACGAGATGAGCGACATTCTCCCCTGCATACTTCTTGAGGCAATGATTGGGTCCCAGGCATGCATCTTGCGGCAAAATCGGGTGCCCCTGTCGGCATGCTTCTGAGGTGACCACTACCCTCCTGCAGCTTCCCAAGGCAAAAATAGTGTCCCTGCGCGTTCCCAGAGGCTAAGATCGAGTGCTCCCTTGCCTACCGGCTTCCCAAGGCAAGATATGGCCCCTGGCAAGTTTTTCGAGATGAGCAGTGTCCTCCCACCTATCCTGCGCACTTCTCGAGGCAAAGATTAGGTGCTCCCCACCTTTGCGCATAAGAATCCTCCTTTATTCACATAAGCCAACTTCTTGTTCAACCAAGCAGTCCCCATTACAATCCCCTATACTTCCTTGGATAAAAACAATGCTCCCTTTAAATGTTGTAACCGTCCACGTCATCGATATGTGCAAAACCAGCGACCCCATATGCACGCTTCCTAGGATAGAACAATGCCCCTTTTAAGGATATCTTCAAACATCGTGACCATCCATCTTCATGTTCTTATAGGAATGCTATCAAACAGTCAACAAGAAGATCCACATCACTAATCATGAGAAACTAAAATAGTCAATAAGAGTTTGGGATTTGGGGTTTGGGATTTAGGGTCTAAGGCTTAGGGGTTAGGGTTTAGGGTTTAGGGGTTAGGGGTTAGGGGTTTAGGGTTGTAGGGTTTTAGGGTTTAGGGTTTAGGATCTAGGGTTGAGGGTTTAGGGTTTAGGGCTAGGGCTAGGGCTTGGGGCTTGGGGGTTGGGGGTTAGGGGTTAGGGTTTTAGGGTTTAGGGTTTAGGGTTTAGGGTGGTTTAGGGTTTAGGGTTTAGGGGTTTAGGGTTGTAGGGTTGTAGGGTTTAGGGTTTAGGATCTAGGGTTGAGGTTTAGTGTTTAGGATTTAGGATTTAGGGCTTAGGGGTTAGGGCTTAGGGTTTAGGGTTTAGGGTTTTAGGGTGGTGTAGGGTTTAGGGCTAGGGCTAGGAGCTAGGGTTTAGGGTTTGGGGTTTGGGGTTTAGGGTTAGGGTTTAGGGTTTAGGGTTTAGGGTTTTTAGGGTTTAGGGTTTAGGGTTTGGGTTTTTAGGGTTTGGGTTTTTAGGGTTTTAGGGTTTTTAGGGTTTAGGGGTTAGGGTTTTAGGGTTTTAGGGTTTAGGGTTTAGGGTTTAGGGTTTAGGGTTTAGGGTTTAGGGTTGAGGGTGGTTGAGGGTTTAGGGTTGAGGGTTTAGGGTTTAGGGTTTTAGGGTTTAGGGTCTAGGGTTTAGGGTTTAGGGTTTGGGTTTTAGAAATTTCAGATTTTTTGTTCGAAATTTTTAGGTTGAGAACTCGAGAGATCGTGGTGACGGTGAATAGTGACGTCGTCTGAAAAATGGTCCGTTTTTCGGCGCGTCTCCCCCCCTGATTTAGGGGTCGCAATTTTCGATTTGCGTGCCACAATATTTCGTCCGATTTACTGTTCATCCCCCAATGTTACTGTTCACCGCACATCGGTCGTCAGGTATTCTTGTTCACCGCATGCGGCGTGGAGTTCTTGTGCAGACACGCTTCCCGAGGTGAACATT
Source organism: Pterocarpus macrocarpus (assembly GCA_031439585.1). Taxonomy (NCBI): domain Eukaryota; kingdom Viridiplantae; phylum Streptophyta; class Magnoliopsida; order Fabales; family Fabaceae; genus Pterocarpus; species Pterocarpus macrocarpus. The sequence continues at coordinate 25,380 of JAVHNN010000387.1, forward strand.
GTCCCCTTTGCCGCTTCCAGGGTAAAGATCGGGTCCCCCTGCTCGGCACGCTTCTCGAGATGAACAGTGTCCCCCTGCAAACCGCAGCTTCACGAGATGGCGGTCCTCCCCCAATGCGCTTCCCAGGGCAAAAAGATCGGTCCCCACTCGAGCGCTTCAGGGTGAGCAGTGTCCCCTTGCATGCTTTCGAGGCAAAAAGATCGAGTCCCCACCTCAAACACGCTTCTCAAGATGAGCAGTGCCCCCACTGTCACGCTTCGAGATAAGCGGCCCCCCCATATGCGCTTCTTGAGGCAAAAGTTCGGGTCCCCACTCGACGCGCTTCAGAGATGAGCAGTGTCCCCCCTTGCACGCTTCCCGAGGCAAAAGATCGGGTCCCCACCTTTCGACCGCAGCTTCTCGAGATGAGCAGTGTCCCCCACTGCATTGGTGCCCACTTGCTGCTCTCCTCTTTTCCTTCTCAAGTTTGCTTTGTTGCATGGGAGCTAGGTGGCCTTGGTGGTTAGCTAACTTTAGCTTGATACGCCATAGTCCTCATTATGCATATCCTTACTTCCTTTACCAATGTTAGTATCGACTTTGTCCTATACTCAACCTGCTTGCATGCTTCTTGAGGCAAAAAGATCGGGTGTCCCTCTGTCGGCACGCTTCCTGAGGCAAAGAATGGGTGTCCCTGTCGGCATGCTTCCCGAGATGAATAATATCCTCCCTTTACATGCTTATCGAGGCCCAATTATGTCCCCCTCGACGCTTCACGAGGCAAAATTGGGTGCCCCTTGTTGGCACGCTTCAGAGATAAGACTATGTCCCCTGGCATCACGCTTCCCGAGGCAAGACTGGGGTGCCCCTTACTGGCTAATTTCCGGAGGTGAACAGTGTCCTCCCTCTTACACGCTTATCGAGGCAAAAGATCGTGTGCCCTCACACTGGCGTCACGCTTTTGAGGCAAAATCGGGTGCCCCCTACTGCACGTTTTCGAGGTGAACAATGTCCTCCTACCACGACTCAGGAAGGTCGTGGTGCCCTCTGCGCTTCAGAGGCAAAAAGATCGGGTGCCCCCATGCTAATCAGCACGAAGGCAAAGATCAGGTGCCCCCTTGCCCGCATGCTTCCTGAGATGAACAGCATTCTCCCCCTGCATACTTCTTGAGGCAATGATTGGGTCCCCCCGACATGCATCTTGCGGCAAAATCGGGTGCCCCCTATCGGCATGCTTCTGAGGTGACCACTACCCTCCCTGCACGCTTCCCAAGGCAAAAATAGTGTCCCCTTGCGCGTTCCCCCGAGGCTAAGATCGAGTGCTCCCTTGCCTACACGCTTCCCAAGGCAAGATATGGCCCCCTGGCAAGTTTTTCGAGATGAACAGTGTCCTCCCACCTATCCCTGCGCACTTCTCGAGGCAAAGATTAGGTGCTCCCCACCTGCACGCAAGAATCCTCCTTTGTTCATAAGCCAACTTCTTGTTCAACCAAACAGTCCCCCCATACAATCCCCCTATACTTCCTTGGATAAAAACAATGCTCCCTTTAAATGTTGTAACCGTCCACGTCATCGATATGTGCAAAACCCAGCGACCCCATAGCACGCTTCCTAGGATAGAACAATGCCCCTTTAAGGATATCTTCAAACATCGTGACCATCCATCTTCATGTTCTTATAGGAATGCTATCAAGCAGTCAACAAGAAGATCCACATCACTAATCCGCGAGAAACTAAAATAGTCAATAAGAGTTTGGGATTTGGGGTTTGGGATTTAGGGTCTAAGGCTTAGGGGTTAGGGTTTAGGGTTTAGGGGTTAGGGGTTAGGGGTTTAGGGTTGTAGGGTTTTAGGGTTTAGGGTTTAGGATCTAGGGTTGAGGGTTTAGGGTTTAGGAGCTAGGAGCTGGGGCTTAGGGCTTAGGGGTTAGGGGTTAGGGGTTAGGGTTTTTAGGGTTTAGGGTTTAGGGTTTAGGGTGGTTTAGGGTTTAGGGTTTAGGGGTTTAGGGTTGTAGGGTTGTAGGGTTTAGGGTTTAGGATCTAGGGTTGAGGGTTTAGGGTTTAGGATTTAGGATTTAGGGCTTAGGGGTTAGGGCTTAGGGTTTAGGGTTTAGGGTTTAGGGTTTAGGGTTTAGGGCTAGGGCTAGGGCTAGGGTTTAGGGTTTGGGGTTTGGGGTTTAGGGTTAGGGTTTAGGGTTTAGGGTTTAGGGTTTTTAGGGTTTAGGGTTTAGGGTTTGGGTTTTTAGGGTTTAGGGGGGTTTAGGGTTTAGGGGTTAGGGGTTAGGGGTTAGGGTTTAGGGTTTTAGGGTTGAGGGTTTAGGGTTTAGGGTTTAGGGTTTAGGGTTTAGGGTTGAGGTGGTTGAGGTTTAGGGTTGAGGCTTTAGGGTTTAGGGTTTTAGGGTTTAGGGTCTAGGGTTTAGGGTTTAGGGTTTGGGTTTTAGAAATTTCCGATTTTTTGTTCAGAAATTTTCGGTTGAGCGCTCGAAGATCGTGGTGACGGTGAATAGTGGCGTCGCTGAAAAATGGTCCGTTTTTCGGCGCGTCTCCCCCCCTGATTTAGGGGTCGCAATTTTCGATTTGCGTGCCACAATATTTCGTCCGATTTACTGTTCATCCCCCAATGTTACTGTTCACCGCACATCGGTCGTCCGTGTTACTGTTCACCGCATGCCGGCGTGAGTTCTTTGTGCAGACACGCTTCGAGGTGAACATTGTCCCCCTTTGCGCTTCCCGAGGTAAAGATCGGGTCCCCTGCTCGGCGCTTCTCGAGATGAGCAGTGTCCCCCTGCAAACACGCTTCACGAGATGGCGATCCTCCCCCGATGCACGCTTCCAGAGGCAAAAAGATCGGTCCCCTGCTCGGCCGCTTCAGGGTGAGCAGTGTCCCCACTTGCATGCTTCGAGGCAAAAAGATCGAGTCCCCACTGCTCGACACGCTTCTCAAGATGAGCAGTGCCCCCGCAGCCGACACAGCTTCAGAGATGGCGACCCCCATATGCGCTTCTTGAGGCAAAAGTTCGGGTCCCCACCTTTCGACGCTTCGAGATGAGCAGTGTCCCCCACTTGCACGCTTCCCGAGGCAAAAAAGATCGGGTCCCCCCCTGCTCGACACGCTTCTCGAGATGAACAGTGTCCCCCCCTGCATTGGTGCCCACTTGCTGCTCTCCTCTTTTCCTTCTCAAGTTTGCTTTGTTGCATGGGAGCTAGGTGGCCTTGGTGGTTAGCTAACTTTAGCTTGATACGCCATAGTCCTCATTATGCATATCCTTACTTCCTTTACCAATGTTAGTATCGACTTTGTCCTATACTCAACCTGCTTGCATGCTTCTTGAGGCAAAAAGATCGGGTGTCCCTCTGTCGGCACGCTTCCTGAGGCAAAGAATGGGTGTCCCTGTCGGCATGCTTCCCGAGATGAATAATATCCTCCACTTTACATGCTTATCGAGGCGACAATTATGTCCCCCTAAACACGCTTCTGAGGCAAAATTGGGTGCCCCTTGTTGGCAGCTTCAGAGATAAGACTATGTCCCCTAGCATCACGCTTCAGAGGCAAGGCGGGGTGCCCCTGCAGCTAATTCAGGAGGTGAACAGTGTCCTCCCTCTTACACGCTTATCGAGGCAAAGATCGTGTGCCCTCACTGGCGTCCACGCTTTTGAGGCAAAATCGGGTGCCCCCTACTGCGTTTTTCGAGGTGAACAATGTCCCCTCTGCGACTCAGGAAGGTCGTGGTGCCTAACACTTGCGCTTCCCGAGGCAAAAAAAAGATCGGGTGCCCCCATGCTGTCTGACCACGAAGGCAAAGATCGGGTGCCCCCTTGCGCATGCTTCTGAGATGAGCGACATTCTCCCCTGCATACTTCTTGAGGCAATGATTGGGTCCCAGGCATGCATCTTGCGGCAAAATCGGGTGCCCCTGTCGGCATGCTTCTGAGGTGACCACTACCCTCCTTGCGCTTCCCAAGGCAAAAATAGTGTCCCCTTGCGCGTTCCCAGAGGCTAAGATCGAGTGCTCCCTTGCCTACAGCTTCCCAAGGCAAGATATGGCCCCTGGCAAGTTTTTCGAGATGAGCAGTGTCCTCCCACCTATCCTGCGCACTTCTCGAGGCAAAGATTAGGTGCTCCCCACCTGCACGCAAGAATCCTCCTTTATTCGCAAGCCAACTTCTTGTTCAACCAAGCAGTCCCCCATTACAATCCCCTATACTTCCTTGGATAAAAACAATGCTCCCTTTAAATGTTGTAACCGTCCACGTCATCGATATGTGCAAAACCAGCGACCCCATATGCACGCTTCCTAGGATAGAACAATGCCCCTTTTAAGGATATCTTCAAACATCGTGACCATCCATCTTCATGTTCTTATAGGAATGCTATCAAACCAGTCAACAAGAAGATCCACATCACTAATCCGCGAGAAACTAAAATAGTCAATAAGAGTTTGGGATTTGGGGTTTGGGATTTAGGGTCTAAGGCTTAGGGGTTAGGGTTTAGGGTTTAGGGGTTAGGGGTTAGGGGTTTAGGGTTGTAGGGTTTTAGGGTTTAGGGTTTAGGATCTAGGGTTGAGGGTTTAGGGTTTAGGGCTAGGGCTGGGGCTTGGGGCTTGGGGGTTAGGGGTTAGGGGTTAGGGTTTTAGGGTTTAGGGTTTAGGGTTTAGGGTGGTTTAGGGTTTAGGGTTTAGGGGTTTAGGGTTGTAGGGTTGTAGGGTTTAGGGTTTAGGATCTAGGGTTGAGGGTTTAGGGTTTAGGATTTAGGATTTAGGGCTTAGGGGTTAGGGCTTAGGGTTTAGGGTTTAGGGTTTTAGGGTGGTTTAGGGTTTAGGGCTAGGGCTAGGAGCTGGGGTTTAGGGTTTGGGGTTTGGGGTTTAGGGTTAGGGTTTAGGGTTTAGGGTTTAGGGTTTTTAGGGTTTAGGGTTTAGGGTTTGGGTTTTTAGGGTTTGGGTTTTTAGGGTTTTAGGGTTTTTAGGGTTTAGGGGTTAGGGTTTTAGGGTTTTAGGGTTTAGGGTTTAGGGTTTAGGGTTTAGGGTTTAGGGTTTAGGGTTGAGGGTGGTTGAGGGTTTAGGGTTTAGGGTTTTAGGGTTTAGGGTCTAGGGTTTAGGGTTTAGGGTTTGGGTTTTAGAAATTTCCGATTTTTGTTGAAATTTTTAGGTTGAGGGCTCGAGATCGTGGTGACGGTGAATAGTGGCGTCGCTGAAAAATGGTCCGTTTTTAGTAGCGTCTCCCTGATTTAGGGTCGCAATTTCGATTTGCGTGCCACAATATTTCGTCCGATTCTTGTTCATCCCCAATATTCTTGTTCACGCACATCGGTCGTCAGGTATTCTTGTTCACCGCATGCCGTGGCGGAGTTCTTTGTGCAGACACGCTTCGAGGTGAACATTGTCCCCTTTGCGCTTCCCGAGGTAAAGATCGGGTCCCCTGCTCGACACGCTTCTCGAGATGAGCAGTGTCCCCCTGCAAACGCGCTTCTGAGATGGCGATCCTCCCCCAATGCGCTTCAGAGGCAAAAAGATCGGTCCCCACGCTCGGCGCTTCGAGGTGAGCAGTGTCCCCTTGCATGCTTCGAGGCAAAAAGATCGAGTCCCCACTTCGGCCGCTTCTCAAGATGAGCAGTGCCCCCGTCGGACACGCTTCAGAGATGGCGACCCCCTTATGCGCTTCTTGAGGCAAAAGTTCGGGTCCCCACTCGACACGCTTCCGAGATGAGCAGTGTCCCCTTGCACGCTTCCAGAGGCAAAAAGATCGGGTCCCCACCGCTTTCGACCACGGCTTCTCGAGATGAGCAGTGTCCCCACTGCATTGGTGCCCACTTGCTCTCCCTCTTTTCCTTCTCAAGTTTGCTTTGTTGCATGGGAGCTAGGTGGCCTTGGTGGTTAGCTAACTTTGGCTTGATACGCCATAGTCCTCATTATGCATATCCTTACTTCCTTTACCAATGTTAGTATCGACTTTGTCCTATACTCAACACCTTGCATGCTTCTTGAGGCAAAAGATCGGGTGTCCCTCTGTCGACCACGCTTCACGAGGCAAAGAATGGGTGTCCTGTCGGCATGCTTCCGAGATGAATAATATCCTCCTTTACATGCTTATCGAGGCGACAATTATGTCCCCCTCGACGCTTCTGAGGCAAAATTGGGTGCCCCTTGTTGGCAGCTTCAGAGATAAGACTATGTCCCCACAGCATCACGCTTCAGAGGCAAGGCGGGGTGCCCCTGCAGCTAATTCCGGAGGTGAGCAGTGTCCTCCCTCTTACACGCTTATCGAGGCAAGATCGTGTGCCCTCACTGGCGTCACGCTTTTGAGGCAAAATCGGGTGCCCCCTACTGCGTTTTTCGAGGTGAACAATGTCCCCTCTACGACTCAGGAAGGTCGTGGTGCCCTAACACTTGCGCTTCCCGAGGCAAAAGATCGGGTGCCCCCATGCTATCTGACGAAGGCAAAGATCGGTGCCCCCTTGCGCATGCTTCTGAGATGAGCGGCATTCTCCCCTGCATACTTCTTGAGGCAATGATTGGGTCCCAGGCATGCATCTTGCGGCAAAATCGGGTGCCCCTGTCGGCATGCTTCCTGAGGTGACCACTACCCTCCCTGCACGCTTCCCAAGGCAAAAATAGTGTCCCCTTGCGCGTTCCCCCGAGGCTAAGATCGAGTGCTCCCTTGCCTACGCTTCCCAAGGCAAGATATGGCCCCCTGGCAAGTTTTTCGAGATGAACAGTGTCCTCCCACCTATCCCTGCGCACTTCTCGAGGCAAAGATTAGGTGCTCCCCACTGCACGCAAGAATCCTCCTTTGTTCATAAGCCAACTTCTTGTTCAACCAAGCAGTCCCCCATTACAATCCCCTATACTTCCTTGGATAAAAACAATGCTCCACTTTAAATGTTGTAACCGTCCACGTCATCGATATGTGCAAAACCCAGCGACCCCATAGCACGCTTCCTAGGATAGAACAATGCCCCCTTTTAAGGATATCTTCAAACATCGTGACCATCCATCTTCATGTTCTTATAGGAATGCTATCCGACAGTCAACAAGAAGATCCACATCACTAATCCGCGAGAAACTAAAATAGTCAATAAGAGTTTGGGATTTGGGGTTTGGGATTTAGGGTCTAAGGCTTAGGGGTTAGGGTTTAGGGTTTAGGGGTTAGGGGTTAGGGGTTTAGGGTTGTAGGGTTTTAGGGTTTAGGGTTTAGGATCTAGGGTTGAGGGTTTAGGGTTTAGGGCTAGGGCTAGGGCTTAGGGCTTAGGGGTTAGGGGTTAGGGGTTAGGGTTTTAGGGTTTAGGGTTTAGGGTTTAGGGTGGTTTAGGGTTTAGGGTTTAGGGGTTTAGGGTTGTAGGGTTGTAGGGTTTAGGGTTTAGGATCTAGGGTTGAGGTTTAGGGTTTAGGATTTAGGATTTAGGGCTTAGGGGTTAGGGCTTAGGGTTTAGGGTTTAGGGTTTTAGGGTGGTTTAGGGTTTAGGGCTAGGGCTAGGGCTAGGGTTTAGGGTTTGGGGTTTGGGGTTTAGGGTTAGGGTTTAGGGTTTAGGGTTTAGGGTTTTTAGGGTTTAGGGTTTAGGGTTTGGGTTTTTAGGGTTTGGGTTTTTAGGGTTTTAGGGTTTTTAGGGTTTAGGGGTTAGGGTTTTAGGGTTTTAGGGTTTAGGGTTTAGGGTTTAGGGTTTAGGGTTTAGGGTTTAGGGTTGAGGGTGGTTGAGGGTTTAGGGTTGAGGGTTTAGGGTTTAGGGTTTTAGGGTTTAGGGTCTAGGGTTTAGGGTTTAGGGTTTGGGTTTTAGAAATTTCCGATTTTTTGTTCAGAAATTTTCGGTTGAGGCTCGAGATCGTGGTGACGGTGAATAGTGACGTCGCCTGAAAAATGGTCCGTTTTTCGGCGCGTCTCCCCCCCTGATTTAGGGGTCGCAATTTTCGATTTGCGTGCCACAATATTACGTCCGATTCTTGTTCATCCCCAATATTCTTGTTCACCGCACATCGGTCGTCAGGTATTCTTGTTCACCGCATGCCGTGGCGGAGTTCTTTGTGCAGACACGCTTCGAGGTGAACATTGTCCCCCACTTTGCCGCGCTTCCCGAGGTAAAGATCGGGTCCCCACTCGACGCTTCTCGAGATGAGCAGTGTCCCCCTGCAAACACGCTTCTGAGATGGCGATCCTCCCCGATGCCGCTTCCCGAGGCAAAAAGATCGGTCCCCACCTCGGCCGCTTCAGGGTGAGCAGTGTCCCCTTGCATGCTTCGAGGCAAAAAGATCGAGTCCCCACTGCTCACGCTTCTCAAGATGAGCAGTGCCCCCTGTCGACACGCTTCCGAGATGGCGACCCCTTATGCACGCTTCTTGAGGCAAAAGTTCGGGTCCCCACTCGGCGCTTCCGAGATGAGCAGTGTCCCCCACCGCGCTTCAGGGGCAAAAAGATCGGGTCCCCCACCTTTCGACACGCTTCTCGAGATGAACAGTGTCCCCCCCTGCATTGGTGCCCACTTGCTGCTCTCCCTCTTTTCCTTCTCAAGTTTGCTTTGTTGCATGGGAGCTAGGTGGCCTTGGTGGTTAGCTAACTTTAGCTTGATACGCCATAGTCCTCATTATGCATATCCTTACTTCCTTTACCAATGTTAGTATCGACTTTGTCCTATACTCAACCTGCTTGCATGCTTCTTGAGGCAAAAAGATCGGGTGTCCCTCTGTCGGCACGCTTCCTGAGGCAAAGAATGGGTGTCCCTGTCGGCATGCTTCCCGAGATGAATAATATCCTCCTTTACATGCTTATCAGCGACAATTATGTCCCCCTCGACACGCTTCACGAGGCAAAATTAGGTGCCCCTTGTTGGCAGCTTCAGAGATAAGACTATGTCCCCCTAGCATCACGCTTCCCGAGGCAAGACTGGGGTGCCCCTTACTGGCTAATTTCCGGAGGTGAACAGTGTCCTCCCTCTTACACGCTTATCGAGGCAAAAGATCGTGTGCCCCTCCCTGGCGTCACGCTTTTCGAGGCAAAATCGGGTGCCCCCCTACCTGCACGTTTTTCGAGGTGAACAATGTCCCCTCTACCACGACTCAGGAAGGTCGTGGTGCCCTGCACTTGCAGCTTCAGAGGCAAAAAGATCGGGTGCCCCCATGCTGTCTGCCACGAAGGCAAAGATCAGGTGCCCCCTTGCCCGCATGCTTCCTGAGATGAACAGCATTCTCCCCCTGCATACTTCTTGAGGCAATGATTGGGTCCCCCCGACATGCATCTTGCGGCAAAATCGGGTGCCCCTGTCGGCATGCTTCTGAGGTGACCACTACCACTCCTTGCGCTTCCCAAGGCAAAAATAGTGTCCCCTTGCGCGTTCCCAGAGGCTAAGATCGAGTGCTCCCTTGCCTACCACGCTTCCCAAGGCAAGATATGGCCCCTGGCAAGTTTTTCGAGATGAGCAGTGTCCTCCCACCTATCCTGCGCACTTCTCGAGGCAAAGATTAGGTGCTCCCCCTGCACCTTGCCATAAGAATCCTCCTTTATTCATAAGCCAACTTCTTGTTCAACCAAGCAGTCCCCATTACAATCCCCTATACTTCCTTGGATAAAAACAATGCTCCCTTTAAATGTTGTAACCGTCCACGTCATCGATATGTGCAAAACCAGCGACCCCATATGCAGCTTCCTAGGATAGAACAATGCCCCTTTTAAGGATATCTTCAAACATCGTGACCATCCATCTTCATGTTCTTATAGGAATGCTATCAAACAGTCAACAAGAAGATCCACATCACTAATCCGCGAGAAACTAAAATAGTCAATAAGAGTTTGGGATTTGGGGTTTGGGATTTAGGGTCTAAGGCTTAGGGGTTAGGGTTTAGGGTTTAGGGGTTAGGGGTTAGGGGTTTAGGGTTGTAGGGTTTTAGGGTTTAGGGTTTAGGATCTAGGGTTGAGGGTTTAGGGTTTAGGGCTAGGGCTAGGGCTTAGGGCTTAGGGGTTAGGGGTTAGGGGTTAGGGTTTTAGGGTTTAGGGTTTAGGGTTTAGGGTGGTTTAGGGTTTAGGGTTTAGGGGTTTAGGGTTGTAGGGTTGTAGGGTTTAGGGTTTAGGATCTAGGGTTGAGGTTTAGGGTTTAGGATTTAGGATTTAGGGCTTAGGGGTTAGGGCTTAGGGTTTAGGGTTTAGGGTTTTAGGGTGGTTTAGGGTTTAGGGCTAGGGCTAGGGCTAGGGTTTAGGGTTTGGGGTTTGGGGTTTAGGGTTAGGGTTTAGGGTTTAGGGTTTAGGGTTTTTAGGGTTTAGGGTTTAGGGTTTGGGTTTTTAGGGTTTGGGTTTTTAGGGTTTTAGGGTTTTTAGGGTTTAGGGGTTAGGGTTTTAGGGTTTTAGGGTTTAGGGTTTAGGGTTTAGGGTTTAGGGTTTAGGGTTTAGGGTTGAGGTGGTTGAGGGTTTAGGGTTGAGGTTTAGGGTTTAGGGTTTTAGGGTTTAGGGTCTAGGGTTTAGGGTTTAGGGTTTGGGTTTTAGAAATTTCCGATTTTTTGTTCAGAAATTTTCGGTTGAGGGCTCAGAGATCGCCGGCTGACGGTGAATAGTGACGTCGCCTGAAAAATGGTCCGTTTTTCGGCGCGTCTCCCCCCCTGATTTAGGGGTCGCAATTTTCGATTTGCGTGCCACAATATTCGTCAGATTCTTGTTCATCCCCCGATATTCTTTGTTCACGCACATCGGTCGTCAGGTATTCTTGTTCACCGCATCTTGCGTGGCGGAGTTCTTTGTGCAGACACGCTTCCGAGGTGAACATTGTCCCCTTTGCACGCTTCAGGGTAAAGATCGGGTCCCCACTCGACGCGCTTCTCGAGATGAGCAGTGTCCCCCTGCAAACGCGCTTCACGAGATGGCGATCCTCCCCCGATGCCGCGCTTCAGGGGCAAAAAGATCGGTCCCCTGCTCGGCGCTTCCGAGGTGAGCAGTGTCCCCACTGCATGCTTCGAGGCAAAAGATCGAGTCCCCACCTCGCGCTTCTCAAGATGAGCAGTGCCCCACAGCCGACGCAGCTTCGAGATGGCGACCCCCTTATGCTGCGCTTCTTGAGGCAAAAGTTCGGGTCCCCTGCTCGGCGCTTCCGAGATGAGCAGTGTCCCCGCACGCTTCTTCAGAGGCAAAAAGATCGGGTCCCCCTGCTCGGCCCGCTTCTCGAGATGAACAGTGTCCCCCCCTGCATTGGTGCCCACTTGCTGCTCTCCCTCTTTTCCTTCTCAAGTTTGCTTTGTTGCATGGGAGCTAGGTGGCCTTGGTGGTTAGCTAACTTTAGCTTAATCTGCCATAGTCCTCATTATGCATATCCTTACTTCCTTTACCAATGTTAGTATCGACTTTGTCCTATACTCAACCTGCTTGCATGCTTCTTGAGGCAAAAAGATCGGGTGTCCCTCTGTCGACCGCTTCACGAGGCAAAGAATGGGTGTCCACTGTCGGCATGCTTCAGAGATGAATAATATCCTCCACTTTACATGCTTATCGAGGCAGCAATTATGTCCCCCTCGGCACGCTTCCTGAGGCAAAATTGGGTGCCCCTTGTTGGCACGCTTCCCGAGATAAGACTATGTCCCCCTAGCATCACGCTTCAGAGGCAAGGCGGGGTGCCCACTGCAGCTAATTCAGGAGGTGAGCAGTGTCCTCCCTCTTACACGCTTATCGAGGCAAAGATCGTGTGCCCTCACTGGCGTCACGCTTTTGAGGCAAAATCGGGTGCCCCCTGCACTGCGTTTTTCGAGGTGAACAATGTCCCCTCTACCACGACTCAGGGAAGGTCGTGGTGCCCTGCTTGCGCTTCAGAGGCAAAAGATCGGGTGCCCCCATGCTAATCCCACGAAGGCAAAGATCGGGTGCCCCCTTGCGCATGCTTCACGAGATGAGCGGCATTCTCCCCTGCATACTTCTTGAGGCAATGATTGGGTCCCAGGCATGCATCTTGCGGCAAAATCGGGTGCCCCTGTCGGCATGCTTCTGAGGTGACCACTACCCTCCTGCGCTTCCCAAGGCAAAAATAGTGTCCCCTTGCGCGTTCCCAGAGGCTAAGATCAGTGCTCCCTTGCCTACCGCTTCCCAAGGCAAGATATGGCCCCTGGCAAGTTTTTCGAGATGAGCAGTGTCCTCCCACCTATCCTGCGCACTTCTCGAGGCAAGATTAGGTGCTCCCCACACTGCCTGCATAAGAATCCTCCTTTATTCATAAGCCAACTTCTTGTTCAACCAAGCAGTCCCCCATACAATCCCCTATACTTCCTTGGATAAAAACAATGCTCCCTTTAAATGTTGTAACCGTCCACGTCATCGATATGTGCAAAACCAGCGACCCCATATGCGCTTCCTAGGATAGAACAATGCCCCCTTTTAAGGATATCTTCAAACATCGCGACCAGCCATCTTCATGTTCTTATAGGAATGCTATCCGACAGTCAACAAGAAGATCCACATCACTAATCCGCGAGAAACTAAAATAGTCAATAAGAGTTTGGGATTTGGGGTTTGGGATTTAGGGTCTAAGGCTTAGGGGTTAGGGTTTAGGGTTTAGGGGTTAGGGGTTAGGGGTTTAGGGTTGTAGGGTTTTAGGGTTTAGGGTTTAGGATCTAGGGTTGAGGGTTAGGGTTTAGGGCTAGGGGTGGGGCTTGGGGCTTAGGGTTTGGGGGTTAGGGGTTAGGGTTTTAGGGTTTAGGGTTTAGGGTTTAGGGTGGTTTAGGGTTTAGGGTTTAGGGGTTTAGGGTTGTAGGGTTGTAGGGTTTAGGGTTTAGGATCTAGGGTTGAGGTTTAGGGTTTAGGATTTAGGATTTAGGGCTTAGGGGTTAGGGCTTAGGGTTTAGGGTTTAGGGTTTTAGGGTGGTTTAGGGTTTAGGGCTAGGGCTAGGAGCTAGGGTTTAGGGTTTGGGGTTTGGGGTTTAGGGTTAGGGTTTAGGGTTTAGGGTTTAGGGTTTTTAGGGTTTAGGGTTTAGGGTTTGGGTTTTTAGGGTTTGGGTTTTTAGGGTTTTAGGGTTTTTAGGGTTTAGGGGTTAGGGTTTTAGGGTTTTAGGGTTTAGGGTTTAGGGTTTAGGGTTTAGGGTTTAGGGTTTAGGGTTGAGGGTGGTTGAGGGTTTAGGGTTTAGGGTTTTAGGGTTTAGGGTCTAGGGTTTAGGGTTTAGGGTTTGGGTTTTAGAAATTTCAGATTTTTGTTGAAATTTTCGGTTGAGGGCTCGAGATCGTGGTGACGGTGAATAGTGGCGTCGCTGAAAAATGGTCCGTTTTTAGTAGCGTCTCCCCCTGATTTAGAAGTCGCAATTTTTCGATTTGCGTGCCACAATATTCGTCCGATTCTTGTTCATCCCCAATATTCTTTGTTCACCGCACATCGGTCGTCAGGTATTCTTGTTCACCGCATGCGTGTGGAGTTCTTATTGCAGACACGCTTCGAGGTGAACATTGTCCCCCTTTGCGCTTCCGAGGTAAAGATCGGGTCCCCACGCTCGACACGCTTCTCGAGATGAGCAGTGTCCCCCTGCAACGCACGCTTCACGAGATGGCGATCCTCCCCCAATGCTGCTTCCAGGGCAAAAAGATCGGTCCCCACGCTCGGCCGCGCTTCCAGAGGTGAGCAGTGTCCCCACTTGCATGCTTCGAGGCAAAAAGATCGAGTCCCCACGCTCGACGCTTCTCAAGATGAGCGAGTGCCCCCTGTCGACCGCAGCTTCCGAGATGGCGACCCCCTTATGCGCTTCTTGAGGCAAAAGTTCGGGTCCCCACGCTCGCGCTTCAGAGATGAGCAGTGTCCCCCTTGCACCGCGCTTCCAGAGGCAAAAAGATCGGGTCCCCACGCTCGACAGCTTCTCGAGATGAGCAGTGTCCCCCTGCATTGGTGCCCACTTGCTGCTCTCCTCTTTTCCTTCTCAAGTTTGCTTTGTTGCATGGGAGCTAGGTGGCCTTGGTGGTTAGCTAACTTTAGCTTGATACGCCATAGTCCTCATTATGCATATCCTTACTTCCTTTACCAATGTTAGTATCGACTTTGTCCTATACTCAACCTGCTTGCATGCTTCTTGAGGCAAAAAGATCGGGTGTCCCTCTGTCGGCACGCTTCCTGAGGCAAAGAATGGGTGTCCCAGTCGGCATGCTTCAGAGATGAATAATATCCTCCACTTTACATGCTTATCGGCGACAATTATGTCCCCCTCGACACGCTTCTGAGGCAAAATTGGGTGCCCCTTGTTGGCAGCTTCAGAGATAAGACTCTGTCCACCTAGCATCACGCTACCCGAGGCAAGACTGGGGTGCCCCTTACTGGCTAATTTCCGGAGGTGAACAGTGTCCTCCTCTTTTACGCTTATCGAGGCAAAGATCGTGTGCCCTCACTGGCGTCACGCTTTTGAGGCAAAATCGGGTGCCCCCTACTGCGTTTTTCGAGGTGAACAATGTCCCCTCTACCACGACTCAGGAAGGTCGTGGTGCCCTGCTTGCGCTTCAGAGGCAAAAAGATCGGGTGCCCCCATGCTGTCTGCCACGAAGGCAAAGATCGGGTGCCCCTTGCGCATGCTTCTGAGATGAGCAGCATTCTCCCCTGCATACTTCTTGAGGCAATGATTGGGTCCCAGGCATGCATCTTGCGGCAAAATCGGGTGCCCCTGTCGGCATGCTTCTGAGGTGACCACTACCCTCCTTGCGCTTCCCAAGGCAAAAATAGTGTCCCTTGCGCGTTCCCAGAGGCTAAGATCGAGTGCTCCACTTGCCTACGCTTCCCAAGGCAAGATATGGCCCCCTGGCAAGTTTTTCGAGATGAACAGTGTCCTCCCACCTATCCCTGCGCACTTCTCGAGGCAAAGATTAGGTGCTCCCCACCTGCTGCGCAAGAATCCTCCTTTATTCATAAGCCAACTTCTTGTTCAACCAAGCAGTCCCCATACAATCCCCCTATACTTCCTTGGATAAAAACAATGCTCCCTTTAAATGTTGTAACCGTCCACGTCATCGATATGTGCAAAACCCAGCGACCCCATAGCACGCTTCCTAGGATAGAACAATGCCCCCTTTTAAGGATATCTTCAAACATCGTGACCATCCATCTTCATGTTCTTATAGGAATGCTATCCGACAGTCAACAAGAAGATCCACATCACTAATCCGCGAGAAACTAAAATAGTCAATAAGAGTTTGGGATTTGGGGTTTGGGATTTAGGGTCTAAGGCTTAGGGGTTAGGGTTTAGGGTTTAGGGGTTAGGGGTTAGGGGTTTAGGGTTGTAGGGTTTTAGGGTTTAGGGTTTAGGATCTAGGGTTGAGGGTTTAGGGTTTAGGGCTAGGGCTAGGGCTTAGGGCTTAGGGGTTAGGGGTTAGGGGTTAGGGTTTTAGGGTTTAGGGTTTAGGGTTTAGGGTGGTTTAGGGTTTAGGGTTTAGGGGTTTAGGGTTGTAGGGTTGTAGGGTTTAGGGTTTAGGATCTAGGGTTGAGGGTTTAGGGTTTAGGATTTAGGATTTAGGGCTTAGGGGTTAGGGCTTAGGGTTTAGGGTTTAGGGTTTTAGGGTGGTTTAGGGTTTAGGAGCTAGGAGCTAGGAGCTGGGGTTTGGGGTTTGGGGTTTGGGGTTTAGGGTTAGGGTTTAGGGTTTAGGGTTTAGGGTTTTTAGGGTTTAGGGTTTAGGGTTTGGGTTTTTAGGGTTTGGGTTTTTAGGGTTTTAGGGTTTTTAGGGTTTAGGGGTTAGGGTTTTAGGGTTTTAGGGTTTAGGGTTTAGGGTTTAGGGTTTAGGGTTTAGGGTTTAGGGTTGAGGGTGGTTGAGGGTTTAGGGTTGAGGTTTAGGGTTTAGGGTTTTAGGGTTTAGGGTCTAGGGTTTAGGGTTTAGGGTTTGGGTTTTAGAAATTTCAGATTTTTGTTGAAATTTTCGGTTGAGAGACTCGAGAGATCGCCGGTGACGGTGAATAGTGGCGTCGCTGAAAAATGGTCCGTTTTAGTAGCGTCTCCCTGATTTAGGGTCGCAATTTCGATTTGCGTGCCACAATATTTCGTCAGATTCTTGTTCATCCCCCGATATTCTTTGTTCACGCACATCGATCGTCAGGTATTCTTGTTCAGCATCTTGCGTGCGTGAGTTCTTTGTGCAGACACGCTTCGAGGTGAACATTGTCCCCCTTTGCGCTTCCCGAGGTAAAGATCGGGTCCCCACTGCTCGACGCTTCTCGAGATGAGCAGTGTCCCCCTGCCGACACGCTTCTGAGATGGCGATCCTCCCCCGATGCCGCTTCCCGAGGCAAAAAGATCGGTCCCCACGCTCGGCGCTTCCAGGGTGAGCAGTGTCCCCTGCATGCTTCGAGGCAAAAAGATCGAGTCCCCACTGCTCGACGCTTCTCAAGATGAGCAGTGCCCCCCTGTCGACACGCTTCAGAGATGAAGCGGCCCCCTTATGCGCTTCTTGAGGCAAAAGTTCGGGTCCCCACTCGCACGCTTCCGAGATGAGCAGTGTCCCCCTTGCGCTTCCAGAGGCAAAAAGATCGGGTCCCCCGCTCGACCAGCTTCTCGAGATGAACAGTGTCCCCCCCTGCATTGGTGCCCACTTGCTGCTCTCCCTCTTTTCCTTCTCAAGTTTGCTTTGTTGCATGGGAGCTAGGTGGCCTTGGTGGTTAGCTAACTTTAGCTTGATACGCCATAGTCCTCATTATGCATATCCTTACTTCCTTTACCAATGTTAGTATCGACTTTGTCCTATACTCAACCTGCTTGCATGCTTCTTGAGGCAAAGATCGGGTGTCCCTCTGTCGGCCACGCTTCACGAGGCAAAGAATGGGTGTCCACTGTCGGCATGCTTCAGAGATGAATAATATCCTCCCTTTACATGCTTATCAGGCGACAATTATGTCCCCCTCGACACGCTTCTGAGGCAAAATTGGGTGCCCCTTGTTGGCAGCTTCAGAGATAAGACTATGTCCCCTAGCATCACGCTTCAGAGGCAAGGCTGGTGCCCACTTGGCTAATTCAGGAGGTGAGCAGTGTCCTCCCTCTTACACGCTTATCGAGGCAAAGATCGTGTGCCCTCACTGGCGTCACGCTTTTGAGGCAAAATCGGGTGCCCCCTACACTGCGTTTTTCGAGGTGAACAATGTCCCCTCTACCACGACTCAGGAAGGTCGTGGTGCCCCTAACACGCTTCCCAGAGGCAAAAGATCGGGTGCCCCCATGCTAATCAACGAAGGCAAAGATCAGGTGCCCCCTTGCGCATGCTTCTGAGATGAGCGGCATTCTCCCCTGCATACTTCTTGAGGCAATGATTGGGTCCCAGGCATGCATCTTGCGGCAAAATCGGGTGCCCCTGTCGGCATGCTTCTGAGGTGACCACTACCACTCCTGCCGCTTCCCAAGGCAAAAATAGTGTCCTTGCGCGTTCCCAGAGGCTAAGATCGAGTGCTCCCTTGCCTACGCTTCCCAAGGCAAGATATGGCCCCTGGCAAGTTTTTCGAGATGAGCAGTGTCCTCCCACCTATCCTGCGCACTTCTCGAGGCAAAGATTAGGTGCTCCCCCTGCTGCGCATAAGAATCCTCCTTTGTTCGCAAGCCAACTTCTTGTTCAACCAAGCAGTCCCCCATTACAATCCCCTATACTTCCTTGGATAAAAACAATGCTCCCTTTAAATGTTGTAGCAGTCCACGTCATCGATATGTGCAAAACCAGCGACCCCATATGCAGCTTCCTAGGATAGAACAATGCCCCTTTTAAGGATATCTTCAAACATCGTGACCATCCATCTTCATGTTCTTATAGGAATGCTATCCGACAGTCAACAAGAAGATCCACATCACTAATCCGCGAGAAACTAAAATAGTCAATAAGAGTTTGGGATTTGGGGTTTGGGATTTAGGGTCTAAGGCTTAGGGGTTAGGGTTTAGGGTTTAGGGGTTAGGGGTTAGGGGTTTAGGGTTGTAGGGTTTTAGGGTTTAGGGTTTAGGATCTAGGGTTGAGGGTTTAGGGTTTAGGGCTAGGGCTAGGGCTTAGGGCTTGGGGGTTGGGGGTTGGGGGTTAGGGTTTTAGGGTTTAGGGTTTAGGGTTTAGGGTGGTTTAGGGTTTAGGGTTTAGGGGTTTAGGGTTGTAGGGTTGTAGGGTTTAGGGTTTAGGATCTAGGGTTGAGGGTTTAGGGTTTAGGATTTAGGATTTAGGGCTTAGGGGTTAGGGCTTAGGGTTTAGGGTTTGGGTTTTTAGGGTGGTTTAGGGTTTAGGGCTAGGAGCTAGGAGCTAGGGTTTAGGGTTTGGGGTTTGGGGTTTAGGGTTAGGGTTTAGGGTTTAGGGTTTAGGGTTTTTAGGGTTTAGGGTTTAGGGTTTGGGTTTTTAGGGTTTGGGTTTTTAGGGTTTTAGGGTTTTTAGGGTTTAGGGGTTAGGGTTTTAGGGTTTTAGGGTTTAGGGTTTAGGGTTTAGGGTTTAGGGTTTAGGGTTTAGGGTTGAGGGTGGTTGAGGGTTTAGGGTTGAGGGTTTAGGGTTTAGGGTTTTAGGGTTTAGGGTCTAGGGTTTAGGGTTTAGGGTTTGGGTTTTAGAAATTTCCGATTTTTTGTTCAGAAATTTTCGGTTGAGGGCTCGAAGATCGTGGTGACGGTGAATAGTGGCGTCGCTGAAAAATGGTCCGTTTTAGTAGCGTCTCCCCCTGATTTAGGGTCGCAATTTTCGATTTGCGTGCCACAATATTTCGTCCGATTTACTGTTCATCCCCCAATGTTACTGTTCACCGCACATCGATCGTCCGTGTTACTGTTCACCGCATCTTGCCGTGGAGTTCTTTATTCAGACACGCTTCGAGGTGAACATTGTCCCCCCTTTGCACGCTTCAGGGTAAGATCGGGTCCCCTGCTCGACGCTTCTCGAGATGAGCAGTGTCCCCCTGCAAACGCAGCTTCTGAGATGGCGATCCTCCCCCAATGCCGCGCTTCAGGGGCAAAAAAGATCGGTCCCCCTGCTCGGCACGCTTCCCGAGGTGAACAGTGTCCCCCTTGCATGCTTTCGAGGCAAAAAAGATCGAGTCCCCCCTGCTCGGCACGCTTCTCAAGATGAACAGTGCCCCACAGCCGACACGCTTCAGAGATGGCGACCCCCTTATGCCGCGCTTCTTGAGGCAAAAGTTCGGGTCCCCACTCGACACGCTTCAGAGATGAGCAGTGTCCCCCTTGCACGCTTCCCGAGGCAAAAAAGATCGGGTCCCCACCTTTCGACCAGCTTCTCGAGATGAGCAGTGTCCCCCTGCATTGGTGCCCACTTCTTTGCTCTCCCTCTTTTCCTTCTCAAGTTTGCTTTGTTGCATGGGAGCTAGGTGGCCTTGGTGGTTAGCTAACTTTGGCTTGATACGCCATAGTCCTCATTATGCATATCCTTACTTCCTTTACCAATGTTAGTATCGACTTTGTCCTATACTCAACACCTTGCATGCTTCTTGAGGCAAAGATCGGGTGTCCCTCTGTCGACCACGCTTCACGAGGCAAAGAATGGGTGTCACTGTCGGCATGCTTCGAGATGAATAATATCCTCCCTTTACATGCTTATCGAGGCGACAATTATGTCCCCCTAAACACGCTTCTGAGGCAAAATTGGGTGCCCCTTGTTGGCAGCTTCAGAGATAAGACTATGTCCCCCTAGCATCACGCTTCCCGAGGCAAGACTGGGGTGCCCCTTACTGGCTAATTTCCGGAGGTGAACAGTGTCCTCCCTCTTACACGCTTATCGAGGCAAAAGATCGTGTGCCCCTCCCTGGCGTCACGCTTTTCGAGGCAAAATCGGGTGCCCCCCTACCTGCACGTTTTTCGAGGTGAACAATGTCCCCTCCCTACACGACTCCCGAGGAAGGTCGTGGTGCCCTACTTGCGCTTCCGAGGCAAAAAGATCGGGTGCCCCCATGCTAATCTGCTTAAAGGCAAAGATCGGGTGCCCCCTTGCGCATGCTTCTGAGATGAGCGGCATTCTCCCTGCATACTTCTTGAGGCAATGATTGGGTCCCAGGCATGCATCTTGCGGCAAAATCGGGTGCCCCTGTCGGCATGCTTCTGAGGTGACCACTACCACTCACACTTGCGCTTCCCAAGGCAAAAATAGTGTCCCCTTGCGCGTTCCCAGAGGCTAAGATCGAGTGCTCCACTTGCCTACCACGCTTCCCAAGGCAAGATATGGCCCCTGGCAAGTTTTTCGAGATGAGCAGTGTCCTCCCACCTATCCTGCGCACTTCTCGAGGCAAGATTAGGTGCTCCCCACCTGCACCTTGCGCAAGAATCCTCCTTTATTCATAAGCCAACTTCTTGTTCAACCAAGCAGTCCCCCATACAATCCCCTATACTTCCTTGGATAAAAACAATGCTCCCTTTAAATGTTATGTAGTCCACGTCATCGATATGTGCAAAACCAGCTGACCCCATAGCACGCTTCCTAGGATAGAACAATGCCCCCTTTTAAGGATATCTTCAAACATCGTGACCATCCATCTTCATGTTCTTATAGGAATGCTATCAAATAGTCAACAAGAAGATCCACATCACTAATCCGCGAGAAACTAAAATAGTCAATAAGAGTTTGGGATTTGGGGTTTGGGATTTAGGGTCTAAGGCTTAGGGGTTAGGGTTTAGGGTTTAGGGGTTAGGGGTTAGGGGTTTAGGGTTGTAGGGTTTTAGGGTTTAGGGTTTAGGATCTAGGGTTGAGGGTTTAGGGTTTAGGGCTAGGGCTAGGGCTTAGGGCTTAGGGGTTAGGGGTTAGGGGTTAGGGTTTTAGGGTTTAGGGTTTAGGGTTTAGGGTGGTTTAGGGTTTAGGGTTTAGGGGTTTAGGGTTGTAGGGTTGTAGGGTTTAGGGTTTAGGATCTAGGGTTGAGGTTTAGGGTTTAGGATTTAGGATTTAGGGCTTAGGGGTTAGGGCTTAGGGTTTAGGGTTTAGGGTTTTAGGGTGGTGTAGGGTTTAGGGCTAGGGCTAGGAGCTAGGGTTTAGGGTTTGGGGTTTGGGGTTTAGGGTTAGGGTTTAGGGTTTAGGGTTTAGGGTTTTTAGGGTTTAGGGTTTAGGGTTTGGGTTTTTAGGGTTTGGGTTTTTAGGGTTTTAGGGTTTTTAGGGTTTAGGGGTTAGGGTTTTAGGGTTTTAGGGTTTAGGGTTTAGGGTTTAGGGTTTAGGGTTTAGGGTTTAGGGTTGAGGGTTTAGGGTTTAGGGTTTAGGGTTTAGGGTTTTAGGGTTTAGGGTCTAGGGTTTAGGGTTTAGGGTTTGGGTTTTAGAAATTTCAGATTTTTGTTGAAATTTTTAGGTTGAGGGCTCGAGAGATCGCTGGTGACGGTGAATAGTGGCGTCGCTGAAAAATGGTCCGTTTTAGTAGCGTCTCCCCTGATTTAGGGTCGCAATTTTCGATTTGCGTGCCACAATATTTCGTCCGATTTACTGTTCATCCCCCAATATTCTTTGTTCACGCACATCGGTCGTCAGGTATTCTTGTTCACCGCATTGCGTGGAGTTCTTTGTGCAGACACGCTTCCGAGGTGAACATTGTCCCCCTTTGCCGCTTCCCGAGGTAAAGATCGGGTCCCCTGCTCTCACGCTTCTCGAGATGAGCAGTGTCCCCCTGCAAACGCGCTTCTGAGATGGCGGTCCACTCCCCCAATGCACGCTTCAGAGGCAAAAAGATCGGTCCCCTGCTCGCGCTTCCGAGGTGAGCAGTGTCCCCTTGCATGCTTCCGAGGCAAAAGATCGAGTCCCCACCGCTCAAACACGCTTCTCAAGATGAGCAGTGCCCCCACATCGACACGCTTCAGAGATGGCGACCCCTTATGCAGCTTCTTGAGGCAAAAGTTCGGGTCCCCACTCGGCCGCGCTTCAGAGATGAGCAGTGTCCCGCACTTGCCGCGCTTCCCGAGGCAAAAAAGATCGGGTCCCCCCCCTGCTCGACACGCTTCTCGAGATGAACAGTGTCCCCCCCTGCATTGGTGCCCACTTGCTGCTCTCCCTCTTTTCCTTCTCAAGTTTGCTTTGTTGCATGGGAGCTAGGTGGCCTTGGTGGTTAGCTAACTTTAGCTTATTCTGCCATAGTCCTCATTATGCATATCCTTACTTCCTTTACCAATGTTAGTATCGACTTTGTCCTATACTCAACCTGCTTGCATGCTTCTTGAGGCAAAAAGATCGGGTGTCCCTCTGTCGGCACGCTTCCTGAGGCAAAGAATGGGTGTCCCTGTCGGCATGCTTCCCGAGATGAATAATATCCTCCCTTTACATGCTTATCAGCGACAATTATGTCCCCCTCGGCCACGCTTCTGAGGCAAAATTGGGTGCCCACTTGTTGGCAGCTTCAGAGATAAGACTATGTTCCTCTAGCATCACGCTTCCCGAGGCAAGACTGGGGTGCCCCTTACTGGCTAATTTCCGGAGGTGAACAGTGTCCTCCCTCTTACACGCTTATCGAGGCAAAAGATCGTGTGCCCTCACAGCGTCCACGCTTTTCGAGGCAAAATCGGGTGCCCACTGCTGCGTTTTTCGAGGTGAACAATGTCCCCTCTACCACGACTCAGGAAGGTCGTGGTGCCCTGCTTGCAGCTTCAGAGGCAAAAAGATCGGGTGCCCCCATGCTAATGCCACGAAGGCAAAGATCGGGTGCCCCCTTGCGCGCATGCTTCTGAGATGAGCGACATTCTCCCCTGCATACTTCTTGAGGCAATGATTGGGTCCCCAGGCATGCATCTTGCGGCAAAATCGGGTGCCCTGTCGGCATGCTTCTGAGGTGACCACTACCCTCCTGCCGCTTCCCAAGGCAAAAATAGTGTCCCTTGCGCGTTCCCAGAGGCTAAGATCGAGTGCTCCCTTGCCTACCACGCTTCCCGAGGCAAGATATGGCCCCTGGCAAGTTTTTGAGATGAGCAGTGTCCTCCCACCTATCCTGCGCACTTCTCGAGGCAAAGATTAGGTGCTCCCCACTGCACCTTGCATAAGAATCCTCCTTTATTCGCAAGCCAACTTCTTGTTCAACCAAGCAGTCCCCCATACAATCCCCCTATACTTCCTTGGATAAAAACAATGCTCCCTTTAAATGTTGTAACCGTCCACGTCATCGATATGTGCAAAACCCAGCGACCCCATAGCACGCTTCCTAGGATAGAACAATGCCCCCTTTTAAGGATATCTTCAAACATCGTGACCATCCATCTTCATGTTCTTATAGGAATGCTATCCGACAGTCAACAAGAAGATCCACATCACTAATCCGCGAGAAACTAAAATAGTCAATAAGAGTTTGGGATTTGGGGTTTGGGATTTAGGGTCTAAGGCTTAGGGGTTAGGGTTTAGGGTTTAGGGGTTAGGGGTTAGGGGTTTAGGGTTGTAGGGTTTTAGGGTTTAGGGTTTAGGATCTAGGGTTGAGGGTTTAGGGTTTAGGGCTAGGGCTAGGGCTTAGGGCTTAGGGGTTAGGGGTTAGGGGTTAGGGTTTTAGGGTTTAGGGTTTAGGGTTTAGGGTGGTTTAGGGTTTAGGGTTTAGGGGTTTAGGGTTGTAGGGTTGTAGGGTTTAGGGTTTAGGATCTAGGGGTTTAGGGTTTAGGATTTAGGATTTAGGGCTTAGGGGTTAGGGCTTAGGGTTTAGGGTTTAGGGTTTTAGGGTGGTTTAGGGTTTAGGGCTAGGGCTAGGGCTAGGGTTTAGGGTTTGGGGTTTGGGGTTTAGGGTTAGGGTTTAGGGTTTAGGGTTTAGGGTTTTTAGGGTTTAGGGTTTAGGGTTTGGGTTTTTAGGGTTTGGGTTTAGGGTTTAGGGTTTTTAGGGTTTAGGGTTTTAGGGTTCAGGGTTTTAGGGTTTAGGGTTTAGGGTTTAGGGTTTAGGGTTTAGGGTTTAGGGTTGAGGTGGTTGAGGTTTAGGGTTGAGGTTTAGGGTTTAGGGTTTTAGGGTTGAGGGTCTAGGGTTTAGGGTTTAGGGTTAGGGTTTAGAAATTTCAGATTTTTGTTGAAATTTTTGGTTGAGGCTCGAAGATCATGGTGACGGTGAATAGTGGCGTCGCTGAAAAATGGTCCGTTTTTAGCGCGTCTCCCTGATTTAGGGTCGCAATTTTCGATTTGCGTGCCACAATATTTCGTCCGATTTACTGTTCATCCCCCAATGTTACTGTTCACCGCACATCGGTCGTCCGTATTCTTGTTCACGCATCTTGCGGCGGCGGAGTTCTTTGTGCAGACACGCTTCAGGTGAACATTGTCCCCCTTTGCCGCTTCCCGAGGTAAGATCGGGTCCCCACTCGACACGCTTCTCGAGATGAGCAGTGTCCCCCTGCCGCAGCTTCTGAGATGAAGCGGTCCTCCCCCAATGCCGCTTCCCGAGGCAAAAGATCGGTCCCACCTGCTCGGCCGCGCTTCCGAGGGTGAGCAGTGTCCCCTTGCATGCTTCCGAGGCAAAAAGATCGAGTCCCCACCACTCGCCGCCTTCTCAAGATGAGCAGTGCCCCCGCACGACACGCTTCCGAGATGGCGGCCCCCATGCGCTTCTTGAGGCAAAGTTCGGGTCCCCTGCTCGACACGCTTCAGAGATGAGCAGTGTCCCCACTTGCACGCTTCCAGAGGCAAAAGATCGGGTCCCCACCACTTTCGACCACGGCTTCTCGAGATGAACAGTGTCCCCCCCTGCATTGGTGCCCACTTGCTGCTCTCCCTCTTTTCCTTCTCAAGTTTGCTTTGTTGCATGGGAGCTAGGTGGCCTTGGTGGTTAGCTAACTTTGGCTTGATACGCCATAGTCCTCATTATGCATATCCTTACTTCCTTTACCAATGTTAGTATCGACTTTGTCCTATACTCAACACCTTGCATGCTTCTTGAGGCAAAAGATCGGGTGTCCCTCTGTCGGCACGCTTCCTGAGGCAAAGAATGGGTGTCCCTGTCGGCATGCTTCCCGAGATGAATAATATCCTCCCTTTACATGCTTATCGAGGCGACAATTATGTCCCCCTCGGCCCAGCTTCTGAGGCAAAATTAGGTGCCCTTGTTGGCACGCTTCAGAGATAAGACTATGTCCCCTAGCATCACGCTTCAGAGGCAAGGCGGGGTGCCCCTGCGGCTAATTTCGGAGGTGAGCAGTGTCCTCCCTCTTTGCGCTTATCGAGGCAAAGATCGTGTGCCCTCACTGGCGTCACGCTTTTAGAGCAAAATCGGGTGCCCCCTGCACCTGCGTTTTTGAGGTGAACAATGTCCCCTCTACGACTCAGGAAGGTCGTGGTGCCCTGCTTGCCGCTTCAGAGGCAAAAAGATCGGGTGCCCCCATGCTATCGCTTGAGGCAAAGATCGGGTGCCCCCTTGCGCATGCTTCTGAGATGAGCGGCATTCTCCCCTGCATACTTCTTGAGGCAATGATTGGGTCCCCAGGCATGCATCTTGCGGCAAAATCGGGTGCCCCTGTCGGCATGCTTCTGAGGTGACCACTACCTCACTGCCGCGCTTCCCAAGGCAAAAATAGTGTCCCTTGCGCGTTCCCAGAGGCTAAGATCAGTGCTCCCTTGCCTACGCTTCCCAAGGCAAGATATGGCCCCTGGCAAGTTTTTCGAGATGAGCAGTGTCCTCCCACCTATCCTGCGCACTTCTCGAGGCAAGATTAGGTGCTCCCCACTGCTGCGCAAGAATCCTCCTTTGTTCATAAGCCAACTTCTTGTTCAACCAAGCAGTCCCCATTACAATCCCCTATACTTCCTTGGATAAAAACAATGCTCCTTTAAATGTTGTAACCGTCCACGTCATCGATATGTGCAAAACCAGTGACCCCATAGCCACGCTTCCTAGGATAGAACAATGCCCCTTTTAAGGATATCTTCAAACATCGTGACCATCCATCTTCATGTTCTTATAGGAATGCTATCAGGCAGTCAACAAGAAGATCCACATCACTAATCATGAGAAACTAAAATAGTCAATAAGAGTTTGGGATTTGGGGTTTGGGATTTAGGGTCTAAGGCTTAGGGGTTAGGGTTTAGGGTTTAGGGGTTAGGGGTTAGGGGTTTAGGGTTGTAGGGTTTTAGGGTTTAGGGTTTAGGATCTGGGGTTGGGGGTTTGGGGTTTGGGGCTGGGGCTGGGGCTTGGGGCTTGGGGGTTAGGGGTTAGGGGTTAGGGTTTTAGGGTTTAGGGTTTAGGGTTTAGGGTGGTTTAGGGTTTAGGGTTTAGGGGTTTAGGGTTGTAGGGTTGTAGGGTTTAGGGTTTAGGATCTAGGGTTGAGGGTTTAGGGTTTAGGATTTAGGATTTGGGGCTTAGGGGTTAGGGCTTAGGGTTTAGGGTTTTAGGGTGGTTTAGGGTTTAGGGCTAGGGCTAGGGCTAGGGTTTAGGGTTTGGGGTTTGGGGTTTAGGGTTAGGGTTTAGGGTTTAGGGTTTAGGGTTTTTAGGGTTTAGGGTTTAGGGTTTGGGTTTTTAGGGTTTGGGTTTTTAGGGTTATAGGGTTTATAGGGTTTAGGGGTTAGGGTTTTAGGGTTTTAGGGTTTAGGGTTTAGGGTTTAGGGTTTAGGGTTTAGGGTTTAGGGTTGAGGTGGTTGAGGGTTTAGGGTTGAGGTTTAGGGTTTAGGGTTTTAGGGTTTGGGGTCTAGGGTTTAGGGTTTAGGGTTTGGGTTTTAGAAATTTCCGATTTTTTGTTCAGAAATTTTCGGTTGAGGGCTCAGAGATCGCCGGCTGACGGTGAATAGTGACGTCGCCTGAAAAATGGTCCGTTTTTAGTAGCGTCTCCCCTGATTTAGGGAGTCGCAATTTTTCGATTTGCGTGCCACAATATTTCGTCCGATTCTTGTTCATCCCCGATATTCTTGTTCACGCACATCGATCGTCAGGTATTCTTGTTCACGCATCTTGCATTACGTGGAGTTCTTTGTGCAGACACGCTTCGAGGTGAACATTGTCCCCCTTTGCACGCTTCAGGAGGTAAAGATCGGGTCCCCACCGTCGCAGCTTCTCGAGATGAGCAGTGTCCCCCTGCGCAGCTTCTGAGATGGCGATCCTCCCCCGATGCCTGCGCTTCCCGAGGCAAAAAGATCGGTCCCCCTGCTCGACGCGCTTCCGAGGTGAGCAGTGTCCCCTTGCATGCTTCGAGGCAAAAAGATCGAGTCCCCACCGCTCGTACCTTCTCAAGATGAGCAGTGCCCCCACGTCGCACGCTTCGAGATGGGCGACCCCCATATGCCGCGCTTCTTGAGGCAAAAGTTCGGGTCCCCACTGCTCGGCCACGCTTCCCGAGATGAGCAGTGTCCCCGCACCTGCGCTTCCCGAGGCAAAAAGATCGGGTCCCCACGCTCGACACGCTTCTCGAGATGAACAGTGTCCCCCCCTGCATTGGTGCCCGCTTGCTGCTCTCCCTCTTTTCCTTCTCAAGTTTGCTTTGTTGCATGGGAGCTAGGTGGCCTTGGTGGTTAGCTAACTTTAGCTTGATACGCCATAGTCCTCATTATGCATATCCTTACTTCCTTTACCAATGTTAGTATCGACTTTGTCCTATACTCAACCTGCTTGCATGCTTCTTGAGGCAAAAAGATCGGGTGTCCCTCTGTCGGCACGCTTCCTGAGGCAAAGAATGGGTGTCCCTGTCGGCATGCTTCCCGAGATGAATAATATCCTCCCTTTACATGCTTATCGAGCTGACAATTATGTCCCCCTCGCCGCTTCTGAGGCAAAATTGGGTGCCCCTTGTTGGCACGCTTCAGAGATAAGACTATGTCCCCTGGCATCACGCTTCAGAGGCAAGGCTAGGGGTGCCACTTACAGGCTAATTTCCGGAGGTGAACAGTGTCCTCCCTCTTACACGCTTATCGAGGCAAAAGATCGTGTGCCCCTCCCTGGCGTCACGCTTTTCGAGGCAAAATCGGGTGCCCCCCTACCTGCACGTTTTTCGAGGTGAACAATGTCCCCTCTACGACTCAGGAAGGTCGTGGTGCCCCACCTTGCACCGCCTTCCCGAGGCAAAAAGATCGGGTGCCCCCATGCTAATCACCACGAAGGCAAAGATCAGGTGCCCCCTTGCCCGCATGCTTCCTGAGATGAACAGCATTCTCCCCCTGCATACTTCTTGAGGCAATGATTGGGTCCCCCCGACATGCATCTTGCGGCAAAATCGGGTGCCCCCTATCGGCATGCTTCCTGAGGTGACCACTACCCTCCTGCACGCTTCCCAAGGCAAAAATAGTGTCCCTTGCGCGTTCCCGAGGCTAAGATCGAGTGCTCCCTTGCCTACCACGCTCCCCAAGGCAAGATATGGCCCCCGGGCAAGTTTTTCGAGATGAACAGTGTCCTCCCACCTATCCCTGCGCACTTCTCGAGGCAAAGATTAGGTGCTCCCCACGCACCTTGCGCAAGAATCCTCCTTTGTTACGCAAGCCAACTTCTTGTTCAACCAAACAGTCCCCCCATACAATCCCCCTATACTTCCTTGGATAAAAACAATGCTCCCTTTAAATGTTGTAACCGTCCACGTCATCGATATGTGCAAAACCCAGCGACCCCATAGCAGCTTCCTAGGATAGAACAATGCCCCTTTTAAGGATATCTTCAAACATCGTGACCATCCATCTTCATGTTCTTATAGGAATGCTATCAAACCAGTCAACAAGAAGATCCACATCACTAATCATGAGAAACTAAAATAGTCAATAAGAGTTTGGGATTTGGGGTTTGGGATTTAGGAGTCTAAGGCTTAGGGGTTAGGGTTTAGGGTTTAGGGGTTAGGGGTTAGGGGTTTAGGGTTGTAGGGTTTTTAGGGTTTAGGGTTTAGGATCTGGGGTTGAGGGTTTAGGGTTTAGGGCTAGGAGCTAGGGCTTGGGAGCTTAGGGGTTAGGGGTTAGGGGTTAGGGTTTTTAGGGTTTAGGGTTTAGGGTTTAGGGTGGTTTAGGGTTTAGGGTTTAGGGGTTTAGGGTTGTAGGGTTGTAGGGTTTAGGGTTTAGGATCTAGGGTTGGGGTTTAGGGTTTAGGGTTTGGGGTTTAGGGTTTAGGGGTTAGGGCTTAGGGTTTAGGGTTTAGGGTTTTAGGGTGGTTTAGGGTTTAGGGCTAGGGCTAGGGCTAGGGTTTAGGGTTTGGGGTTTGGGGTTTAGGGTTAGGGTTTAGGGTTTAGGGTTTAGGGTTTTTAGGGTTTAGGGTTTAGGGTTTTAGGGTTTTAGGGTTTTAGGGTTTTAGGGTTTTAGGGTTTTTAGGGTTTAGGGGTTAGGGTTTTAGGGTTTTAGGGTTTAGGGTTTAGGGTTTAGGGTTTAGGGTTTAGGGTTTAGGGTTGAGGGTGGTTGAGGGTTTAGGGTTGAGGGTTTAGGGTTTAGGGTTTTAGGGTTTAGGGTCTAGGGTTTAGGGTTTAGGGTTTGGGTTTTAGAAATTTCTGATTTTTTGTTCAGAAATTTTCGGTTGAGGGCTCAGAGATCGCCGGCTGACGGTGAATAGTGACGTCGCCTGAAAAATGGTCCGTTTTTCGGCGCGTCTCCCCCCCTGATTTAGGGGTCGCAATTTTCGATTTGCGTGCCACAATATTTAAATCCGATTCTTGTTCATCCCCCGATATTCTTATTCACTTGCTTTGTCGGTCGTCAGGTATTCTTCCATTCACTGCATCTTGCATTACGTGGAGTTCTTATTCAGACGCAGCTTCGAGGTGAACATTGTCCCCCCTTTGCACGCTTCCGAGGTAAAGATCGGGTCCCCTGCTCGACACGCTTCTCGAGATGAGCAGTGTCCCCCTGCAAACACGCTTCTGAGATGAAGCGATCCTCCCCCGATGCCGCTTCAGAGGCAAAAAGATCGGTCCCCACCTGCTCGACGCTTCAGGTGAGCAGTGTCCCCACTTGCATCTTTCGAGGCAAAAAGATCGAGTCCCCTGCACGCTTCTCCAAGATGAGCAGTGCCCCCGTCGACACGCTTCCAGAGATGGCGGCCCCATATGCGCTTCTTGAGGCAAAAAGTTCGGGTCCCCTGCTCGGCACGCTTCCGAGATGAAGCAGTGTCCCCTTGCACGCTTCCGAGGCAAAAAAGATCCCGGGTCCCCACGCTCGACCAGCTTCTCGAGATGAGCAGTGTCCCCCTGCATTGGTGCCCACTTGCTGCTCTCCTCTTTTCCTTCTCAAGTTTGCTTTGTTGCATGGGAGCTAGGTGGCCTTGGTGGTTAGCTAACTTTGGCTTGATACGCCATAGTCCTCATTATGCATATCCTTACTTCCTTTACCAATGTTAGTATCGACTTTGTCCTATACTCAACCTGCTTGCATGCTTCTTGAGGCAAAAAGATCGGGTGTCCCTCTGTCGGCACGCTTCCTGAGGCAAAGAATGGGTGTCCACACTGACCGGCATGCTTCTGAGATGAATAATATCCTCACTTTACATGCTTGCTCCGAGGCTGACAATTATGTCCCCCTAAACACGCTTCTGAGGCAAAATTAGGTGCCCCTTGTTGTGCAACTTCAGAGATAAGACTATGTCCCCTAGCATCACGCTTCAGAGGCAAGGCAGGGTGCCACTGCCCTTGGCTAATTTCGGAGGTGAGCAGTGTCCTCCACTCTTTTGCAGCTTATCGAGGGCAAAGATCGTGTGCCCTCACTGGCGTCACGCTTTTAGAGAGCAAAATCGGGTGCCCCCTACTGCACGTTTTCGAGGTGAACAATGTCCCCTCTACGACTCCAGGAAGGTCGTGGTGCCCTGCCTTGCGCTTCAGAGGCAAAAAAGGATCGGGTGCCCCCATGCTATCAGCCACGAAGGCAAAAGATCGGGTGCCCCTTGCGCGTGCTTCTGAGGATGAGCAGCATTCTCCCCTGCATACTTCTTGAGGCAATGATTGGGTCCCCGAGCATGCATCTTGCGGCAAAATCGGGTGCCCTATCGGCATGCTTCTGAGGTGACCACTACCCTCCTTGCCACGCTTCCCAAGGCAAAAATAGTGTCCCTGCGCGTTCCCGAGGCTAAGATCGAGTGCTCCCTTGCCTACACGCTTCCCAAGGCAAGATATGGCCCCTGGCAGGATTTTTCGAGATGAGCAGTGTCCTCCCACCTATCCTGCGCACTTCTCGAGGCAAAGATTAGGTGCTCCCCTGCACACCTGCCAAGAATCCTCCTTTGTTACGCAAGCCAACTTCTTGTTCAACCAAGCAGTCCCCCATACAATCCCCTATACTTCCTTGGATAAAAACAATGCTCCCTTTAAATGTTGTAACCGTCACGTCATCGATATGTGCAAAACCCAGCGACCCATAATGCACGCTTCCTAGGATAGAACAATGCCCCCTTTAAGGATATCTTCAAACATCGTGACCATCCATCTTCATGTTCTTATAGGAATGCTATCAGAATAGTCAACAAGAAGATCCACATCACTAATCCGCGAGAAACTAAAATAGTCAATAAGAGTTTGGGATTTGGGGTTTGGGATTTAGGGTCTAAGGCTTAGGGGTTAGGGTTTAGGGTTTAGGGGTTAGGGGTTAGGGGTTTAGGGTTGTAGGGTTTTAGGGTTTAGGGTTTAGGATCTAGGGTTGAGGGTTTAGGGTTTAGGGCTGGGGCTGGGGTTTGGGGTTTGGGGGTTAGGGGTTAGGGGTTAGGGTTTTAGGGTTTAGGGTTTAGGGTTTAGGGTGGTTTAGGGTTTAGGGTTTAGGGGTTTAGGGTTGTAGGGTTGTAGGGTTTAGGGTTTAGGATCTAGGGTTGAGGGTTTAGGGTTTAGGATTTAGGATTTAGGGCTTAGGGGTTAGGGCTTAGGGTTTAGGGTTTAGGGTTTAGGGTGGTTTAGGGTTTAGGGCTAGGAGCTGGGAGCTAGGGTTTAGGGTTTGGGGTTTGGGGTTTAGGGTTAGGGTTTAGGGTTTAGGGTTTAGGAGTTTTTAGGGTTTAGGGTTTAGGGTTTGGGTTTTAAGGGTTTGGGTTTTTAGGGTTTTAGGGTTTTTAGGGTTTAGGGGTTAGGGTTTTAGGGTTTTAGGGTTTAGGGTTTAGGGTTTAGGGTTTAGGGTTTAGGGTTTAGGGTTTAGGGTTTAGGGTTGAGGGTGGTTTAGGGTTTAGGGTTTTAGGGTTTAGGGTTTTAGGGTTTATGGTTTAGGGTTTAGGGTTTAGAAATTTCCGATTTTTGTTGAAATTTTGGTTGAGGCTGAGAGATCGCCGGCTGACGGTGAATAGTGACGTCGCCTGAAAAATGGTCCGTTTTTCGGCGCGTCTCCCCCCCTGATTTAGGGGTCGCAATTTTCGATTTGCGTGCCACAATATTTCGTCCGATTCTTTATTCATCCCCCAATATTCTTCATTCACGCACATCGGTCGTCAGGTATTCTTATTCACCAGCGTCTTGTGGCGGAGTTCTTTGTCTGAGCACGCTTCGAGGTGAACATTGTCCCCTTGCCGCTTCCCGAGGTAAAGATCGGGTCCCCTGCTCGCACGCTTCTCGAGATGAGCAGTGTCCCCCTGCCAAACACGCTTCTGAGATGGCGGTCCCTCCTCAATGCACGCTTCCGAGGCAAAAAAGATCGGATCCCGCCAAGACGCTTCCGAGGTGAACAAAGGTCCCACCTTGCATGCTGAGGCAAAAGATCGAGTCCCGCCGCACGCTTCAAGATGAGCAGTGCCCCCGCCGGCCGAGATGAGCACTCATGCTTCTTGAGGCAAAAAGTTCGGGTCCCCCACAACAAACACGCTTCAGAGATGAACAGTGTCCCCACTTGCACACTTCCGAGGCAAAATATCGGGTCCCCCCTGCTCTGCATGCTTCTCGAGATGAACAGTGTCCCCCCCTGCATTGGTGCCCACTTGCTGCTCTCCCTCTTTTCCTTCTCAAGTTTGCTTTGTTGCATGGGAGCTAGGTGGCCTTGGTGGTTAGCTAACTTTAGCTTATTCTGCCATAGTCCTCATTATGCATATCCTTACTTCCTTTACCAATGTTAGTATCGACTTTGTCCTATACTCAACACCTTGCATGCTTCTTGAGGCAAAAAGATCGGGTGTCCCTCTGTCGGCACGCTTCCTGAGGCAAAGAATGGGTGTCCCTGTCGGCATGCTTCCCGAGATGAATAATATCCTCCCTTTACATGCTTATCGAGGCAG
Source organism: Pterocarpus macrocarpus (assembly GCA_031439585.1). NCBI lineage: Eukaryota > Viridiplantae > Streptophyta > Magnoliopsida > Fabales > Fabaceae > Pterocarpus > Pterocarpus macrocarpus. The sequence continues at coordinate 58,252 of JAVHNN010000387.1, forward strand.
CAATTATGTCCCCCTCGGCACGCTTCACGAGGCAAAATTAGGTGCCCCTTGTTGGCACGCTTCAGAGATAAGACTATGTCCCCTAGCATCACGCTCCCGAGGCAAGGCGGGGTGCCCCATCAAGCTAATTCAGGAGGTGAGCAAGTGTCCTCCCTCTTACACGCTTATCGAGGCAAAAGATCGTGTGCCCCTCCCTGGCGTCACGCTTTTCGAGGCAAAATCGGGTGCCCCCCTACCTGCACGTTTTTCGAGGTGAACAATGTCCCCTCCTACACGACTCCCGAGGAAGGTCGTGGTGCCCCTGCTTGCACGCTTCCCGAGGCAAAAAAAGATCGGGTGCCCCCATGCTAATACGCTTCTGAAGGCAAAAGATCAGGTGCCCCCTTGCCCGCATGCTTCCTGAGATGAACAGCATTCTCCCCCTGCATACTTCTTGAGGCAATGATTGGGTCCCCCCGACATGCATCTTGCGGCAAAATCGGGTGCCCCCTATCGGCATGCTTCCTGAGGTGACCACTACCCTCCCTGCACGCTTCCCAAGGCAAAAATAGTGTCCCCTTGCGCGTTCCCCCGAGGCTAAGATCGAGTGCTCCCTTGCCTACACGCTTCCCAAGGCAAGATATGGCCCCCTGGCAAGTTTTTCGAGATGAACAGTGTCCTCCCACCTATCCTGCGCACTTCTCGAGGCAAAGATTAGGTGCTCCCCCTGCCTGCACGCAAGAATCCTCCTTTGTTACGCAAGCCAACTTCTTGTTCAACCAAACAGTCCCCCCATACAATCCCCTATACTTCCTTGGATAAAAACAATGCTCCCTTTAAATGTTGTAACCGTCCACGTCATCGATATGTGCAAAACCAGACCCCATAGCACGCTTCCTAGGATAGAACAATGCCCCCTTTTAAGGATATCTTCAAACATCGTGACCATCCATCTTCATGTTCTTATAGGAATGCTATCCGACAGTCAACAAGAAGATCCACATCACTAATCCGCGAGAAACTAAAATAGTCAATAAGAGTTTGGGATTTGGGGTTTGGGATTTAGGGTCTAAGGCTTAGGGGTTAGGGTTTAGGGTTTAGGGGTTAGGGGTTAGGGTTTAGGGTTTAGGGTTTAGGGTTTAGGGTTTAGGATCTGGGGTTGAGGGTTTGGGGTTTGGGGCTGGGGCTGGGGCTTGGGGCTTGGGGGTTAGGGGTTAGGGGTTAGGGTTTTAGGGTTTAGGGTTTAGGGTTTAGGGTGGTTTAGGGTTTAGGGTTTAGGGGTTTAGGGTTGTAGGGTTGTAGGGTTTAGGGTTTAGGATCTAGGGTTGAGGGTTTAGGGTTTAGGATTTAGGATTTAGGGCTTAGGGGTTAGGGCTTAGGGTTTAGGGTTTAGTGTTTTAGGGTGGTTTAGGGTTTAGGGCTAGGGCTGGGGCTAGGGTTTAGGGTTTGGGGTTTGGGGTTTAGGGTTAGGGTTTAGGGTTTAGGGTTTAGGGTTTTTAGGGTTTAGGGTTTAGGGTTTGGGTTTTTAGGGTTTAGGGTTTAGGGTTTAGGGTTTAGGGTTTAGGGGTTAGGGTTTTAGGGTTTTAGGGTTTAGGGTTTAGGGTTTAGGGTTTAGGGTTTAGGGTTTAGGGTTGAGGGTGGTTGAGGGTTTAGGGTTGAGGGTTTAGGGTTTAGGGTTTTAGGGTTTAGGGTCTAGGGTTTAGGGTTTAGGGTTTGGGTTTTAGAAATTTCCGATTTTTTGTTCAGAAATTTTCGGTTGAGGGCTCAGAGATCGCCGGCTGACGGTGAATAGTGACGCGTCGCTGAAAAATGGTCCGTTTTTGGTAGCGTCTCCTGATTTAGGGTCGCAATTTCGATTTGGCGTGCCACAATATTTTCGTCCGGATTCTTATTCATCCCCAATGTTACTGCTTCACCGCATCGATCGTCAGGTGTTCTTTGTTCACCGCATGCCGGGCGGAGTTCTTATTCAGAACACGCTTCGAGGTGAACATTGTCGCCCCTTTGCACGCTTCCCGAGGCAAAAGATCGGGTCCCCTGCAGACGCTTCTCGAGATGAGCAGTGTCCCCCTACCGTACGCTTCACGAGATGAGCGATCCTCCCCACCATGCACCTTCGAGGCAAAAGATCGGTCCCCTCGCTCGGCCGCTTCCCGAGGTGAGCGGTGTCCCCACATGCTTCGAGGCAAAAGATCGAGTCCCCACGCTCGCACGCTTCTCAAGATGAGCGATTGCCCCCGCCGACGCAGCTTCCGAGATGAGCACCCCCTTATGCGCTTCTTGAGGCAAAAGTTCGGGTCCCTCGCTCGCACGCTTCCCGAGATGAGCAGTGTCCCCTGGCACGCTTCCCGAGACAAAAAGATCGGGTCCTCCCGCCGTCACGCTTCTCGAGATGAACAGTGTCCCCCCCTGCATTGGTGCCCACTTGCTGCTCTCCCTCTTTTCCTTCTCAAGTTTGCTTTGTTGCATGGGAGCTAGGTGGCCTTGGTGGTTAGCTAACTTTAGCTTATTCTGCCATAGTCCTCATTATGCATATCCTTACTTCCTTTACCAATGTTAGTATCGACTTTGTCCTATACTCAACCTGCTTGCATGCTTCTTGAGGCAAAAAGATCGGGTGTCCCTGCATCGGCCACGCTTCACGAGGCAAAGAAATGGGTGTCCACTGTCGGCATGCTTCCCGAGATGAATAATATCCTCCCTTTACATGCTTATCGAGGCAGCAATTATGTCCCCCTCGGCACGCTTCCTGAGGCAAAATTGGGTGCCCCTTGTTGGCACGCTTCCCGAGATAAGACTATGTCCCCCTAGCATCACGCTTCCCGAGGCAAGACTGGGGTGCCCCTTACTGGCTAATTTCCGGAGGTGAACAGTGTCCTCCCTCTTACACGCTTATCGAGGCAAAAGATCGTGTGCCCCTCCCTGGCGTCACGCTTTTCGAGGCAAAATCGGGTGCCCCCCTACCTGCACGTTTTTCGAGGTGAACAATGTCCCCTCCTACACGACTCCCGAGGAAGGTCGTGGTGCCCCTGCTTGCACGCTTTCCCGAGGCAAAAAAAGATCGGGTGCCCCCATGCTAATACGCTTCTGAAGGCAAAAGATCAGGTGCCCCCTTGCCCGCATGCTTCCTGAGATGAACAGCATTCTCCCCCTGCATACTTCTTGAGGCAATGATTGGGTCCCCCCGACATGCATCTTGCGGCAAAATCGGGTGCCCCCTATCGGCATGCTTCCTGAGGTGACCACTACCCTCCCCTCGCACGCTTTCCCAAGGCAAAAATAGTGTCCTTGGCGCTGCTCCGCGAGGCTAAGATCGAGTGCTCCCTTGCCTACACGCTTCCCAAGGCAAGATATGGCCCCCTGGCAAGTTTTTCGAGATGAACAGTGTCCTCCCACCTATCCCTGCGCACTTCTCGAGGCAAAGATTAGGTGCTCCCCCTGCCTGCACGCAAGAATCCTCCTTTGTTACGCAAGCCAACTTCTTGTTCAACCAAACAGTCCCCCCATACAATCCCCCTATACTTCCTTGGATAAAAACAATGCTCCCTTTAAATGTTGTAACCGTCCACGTCATCGATATGTGCAAAACCAGTGACCCCATAGCACGCTTCCTAGATAGAACAATGCCCCCTTTTAAGGATATCTTCAAACATCGTGACCATCCATCTTCATGTTCTTATAGGAATGCTATCCGACAGTCAACAAGAAGATCCACATCACTAATCCGCGAGAAACTAAAATAGTCAATAAGAGTTTGGGATTTGGGGTTTGGGATTTAGGGTCTAAGGCTTAGGGGTTAGGGTTTAGGGTTTAGGGTTTAGGGTTTAGGGTTTAGGGTTTAGGGTTTAGGGTTTAGGGTTTAGGATCTAGGGTTGAGGGTTTAGGGTTTAGGCTGTGGCTGGGGCTTAGGGCTTAGGGGTTAGTGGGGTTAGGGGTTAGGGTTTTAGGTTTAGGTTTAGGGTTTAGGGTGGTTTAGGGTTTAGGTTTAGGGGTTTAGGTTGTAGGGTTGTAGGGTTTAGGTTTAGGATCTAGGGTTGAGGGTTTAGGTTTAGGATTTAGGATTTAGGGCTTAGGGTTAGGGCTTAGGGTTTAGGGTTTAGGTTTTAGGGTGGTTTAGGGTTTAGGGCTAGGCTGTGGCTAGGGTTTAGGGTTTGGGGTTTGGGGTTTAGGGTTAGGGTTTAGTGGTTTAGGGTTTAGGGTTTTTAGGGTTTAGGTTTAGGGTTTGGGCTTTTAGGGTTTGGGTTTTAGGGTTTAGGGTTTTTAGGGTTTAGGTTAGGGTTTTAGGGTTTTAGGGTTTAGGGTTTAGGGTTTAGGGTTTAGGGTTTAGGTTTAGGGTCGAGGTGGTTGAGGGTTTAGGGTCGAGGTTTAGGGTTTAGGGTTTTAGGGGTTAGGGGTTAGGGTTTAGGGTTTAGGGTTTGGGTTTTAGAAATTTCCGATGTTTTGTTCAGAAATTTTGCTTAGGGCTCGCAGATCGCCGGTGACGGTGAATAGTGACGCCGCTGAAAAATGGTCCGTTTTTGCCTCCCTGATTTAGGGTCGCAATTTTCGATTTATGCGTACACAATATTTCGTCCGACGATCGCTCATCCTCTAATGTTACTGTTTCACCGCACATTATCGCCGTCGTCAGTATTATTGCCACCGCATGCCGGGCCGGCTGTTATCGCATGGGCACGCTTTCCCGAGGTGAACAGTGTCCCCTGCATGCTTCCCGAGATAAAAGATCGGGTCCCCTTCGCCGGCGACGCTTCTCGAGATGAACGGTGTCCCCCTGCACCGCACGCTTCTCGAGATGAGCGGCCCTCCCCCAATGCACGCTTCCCGAGGCAAAAAAGATCGGTCCCCCTGCTCGGCACGCTTCCCGAGGTGAACAGTGTCCCCCTTGCATGCTTTCGAGGCAAAAAAGATCGAGTCCCCCCTGCTCGGCACGCTTCTCAAGATGAACAATGCCCCCGCACAAGACGCTTTCCCGAGATGAGCGACTCTTATGCACGCTTCTTGAGGCAAAAGTTCGGGTCCCCTGCTGCACGCTTCCCGAGATGAACAGTGTCCCCCTTGCACGCCTTCCCGAGGCAAAAGATCGTCCCCTCGCCGACACGCTTCTCGAGATGAACGCTGTCCCTCCCGCATTGGTGCCCACTTGCCGCTTCCTCTTTTCCTTCTCAAGTTTGCTTTGTTGCATGGGAGCTAGGTGGCCTTGGTGGTTAGCTAACTTTAGCTTATTCTGCCATAGTCCTCATTATGCATATCCTTACTTCCTTTACCAATGTTAGTATCGACTTTGTCCTATACTCAACCTGCTTGCATGCTTCTTGAGGCAAAAAGATCGTGTCCCTCTGGCTTGCGACGCTTCTCGAGGCAAAGAATGGGTGTCCCCCGCTTCGGCATGCTTCCCGAGATGAATAATATCCTCCCTTTACATGCTTATCGAGGCAAAGCAATTATGTCCCCTCGACGCTTTCCGAGGCAAAATTGGGTGCCCTTGTTGGCACGCCTCGAGATAAGACTATGTCCCCCTAGCATCACGCTTCCCGAGGCAAGACTGGGGTGCCCCTTACTGGCTAATTTCCGGAGGTGAACAGTGTCCTCCCTCTTACACGCTTATCGAGGCAAAAGATCGTGTGCCCTCCCTCAAGGCGCCACGCTTTTCGAGGCAAAATCCGTGCCCCCTACTCGCACGTTTTTCGAGGTGAACAATGTCCCCTCCTACACGACTCCCGAGGAAGGTCGTGGTGCCCCTGCTTGCACGCTTCCCGAGGCAAAAAAAGATCGGGTGCCCCCATGCTAATACGCTTCTGAAGGCAAAAGATCAGGTGCCCCCTTGCCCGCATGCTTCCTGAGATGAACAAAGATTCTCCCCTCGCATACTTCGAGGCAATGATCGGGTCCCCAGACATGCATCTTGCGGCAAAATCGGGTGCCCCTATCGCATAAGCTTCCCGAGGTGACCACTACCCTCCTCGCACGCTTCCCAAGGCAAAAATAGTGTCCCCTTGCTGCTCCCCGAGGCTAAGATCGAAAGTGCTCCCTTGCCTACACGCCTCCCAAGGCAAGATATGGCCCCTGGCAAGTTTTTCGAGATGAACAAGGTCCTCCCACCTATCCCTCGCGACTTCTCGAGGCAAAGATTAGGTGCTCCCATCGGCCGCACGCTAAGAATCCTCCTTTGTTACGCTAAGCCAACTTCTTGTTCAACCAAACAAGCCCCCCATACAATCCCCCTATACTTCCTTGATAAAACAATGCTCCCTTTAAATGTTGTAACCGGCCCACGCCATCGATATGTGCAAACCCAATGACCCCATAGCACGCTTCCTAGGATAGAACAATGCCCCCTTTTAAGGATATCTTCAAACATCGTGACCATCCATCTTCATGTTCTTATAGGAATGCTATCCGATGACCAACAAGAAGATCCACATCACTAATCCATGAGAAACTAAAATAGTCAATAAGAGTTTGGGATTTGGGGTTTGGGATTTAGGTCTAAGGCTTAGGGGTTAGGGTTTAGGTTTAGGGGTTAGTTGTGGGTTTAGGGTTGTAGGTTTTAGGTTTAGGGTTTAGGATCTAGTGGTCGAGGGTTTAGGGTTTAGGCTAGGGGCTAGCTTAGGCTTAGGGTTAAAGTTAGGGTTGTGGTTTTAGGGTTTAGGTTTAGGGTTTAGGTGGTTTAGGTTTAGGTTTAGGGGTTTAGTGGTTGTAGGTTGTAGGTTTAGGGTTTAGGATCTAGGTCGAGGGTTTAGGGTTTAGGATTTAGGATTTAGGCTTAGGTTAGGGCTTAGGTTTAGGGTTTAGGTTTTAGGGTGGTTTAGGTTTAGGCTGTGGCTAGTGGCTAGGGTTTAGGCTTTGGGGTTTGGGGTTTAGGTTGTGGTTTAGGTTTAGGGTTTAGGGTTTTTAGGGTTTAGGGTTTAGGTTTGGGTTTTTAGGGTTTGGGTTTTAGGGTTTTAGGTTTTTAGGGTTTAGTGGGTTAGTGGTTTTAGGGTTTTAGGTTTAGGGTTTAGGGTTTAGGGTTTAGGTTTAGTGGTTTAGTGGTCGAGGTGGCTGAGGTTTAGGGTCGAGGGTTTAGGTTTAGGGTATTTAGGGTTTAGTGGTCTAGGTTTAGGGTTTAGGGTTTGGGTTTTAGAAATTTCCGATTTTTGTTCGTAAATTTTGGCAGGGCTCAGAGATCGCCGGACGGTGAACAGTGACGCCGCCTCAAAAATGGTCCGCTTGCGGCTTCCTGATTTAGGGTCGCACTTTCGATTTGCGTGCTACAATATTTTCGTCCGATTATCGCTCATCTCTCAATGTTATCGTTTTCACCGCACATCTGGCCGTCTGCAGCATCGTTTCACCGCATGCCTGGCCGGCGGTTATCACATGCATGCACGCTTCCCGAGGTGAACATTGTCTCCCTTTGCACGCTTCCCGAGGTAAAAGATCGGGTCCCCGCCGCGACGCTTTCGAGATGAACAAAGTGTCCCCCTAATGCAGACGCTTCTCGAGATGAGAGCAGCCCTCCCCAATGCACGCTTCCGAGGCAAAAGATCGGCCCCCCGCCGCACGCTTCCCGAGGTGAACAAAGTGGTCCCCTTGCATGCTTTCGAGGCAAAAAGATCGAGTCCCCTCGCCGCACGCTCAAGATGAACAGCGTTCTCGCGCAGACGCTTTCCCGAGATGAGCACTCTTATGCACGCTTCCTTGAGGCAAAAAGTTCGGTCCCCGCCGCAGACGCTTTCCCGAGATGAACAAGGTCCCCCCTTGCACGCCTTCCCGAGGCAAAAAGATCGGGTCCCCCGCCGACACGCTTCTCGAGATGAACAAAGCTGTCCCCCCTCGCATTGGTGCCCACTTGTCGCTCCCTCTTTTCCTTCTCAAGTTTGCTTTGTTGCATGGGAGCTAGGTGGCCTTGGTGGTTAGCTAACTTTAGCTTATTCTGCCATAGTCCTCATTATGCATATCCTTACTTCCTTTACCAATGTTAGTATCGACTTTGTCCTATACTCAACCTGCTTGCATGCTTCTTGAGGCAAAAAGATCGTGTCCCTCTCGTCAAGACGCTTCCTGAGGCAAAGAATGGGTGTCCCTGACGGCATGCTTCCCGAGATGAATAATATCCTCCCTTTACATGCTTATCGAGGCAGCAATTATGTCCCCTCAGACGCTTTCCCCGAGGCAAAATCGTGCCCCTTTGTTGGCACGCATCCCGAGATAAGACTATGTCCCCCTAGCATCACGCCTCGAGGCAAGACCGGGTGCCTCATCAAGCTAATTTCCGAGGTGAACAAAGGTCCTCCCTCTTACACGCTATCGAGGCAAAGATCGTGTGCCCTCCCTGGCGTCACGCTTTTCGAGGCAAAATCGGGTGCCCCCCTACCTGCACGTTTTTCGAGGTGAACAATGTCCCCTCCTACACGACTCCCGAGGAAGGTCGTGGTGCCCCTGCTTGCACGCCCCGAGGCAAAAAGATCGGTGCCCCCATGCTAATACGCTCAAGGCAAAAGATCGTGCCCCTTGCCCGCATGCTTCCCGAGATGAACAAAGATTCTCCCCTGCATACTTCTTGAGGCAATGATCGGGTCCCCCGACATGCATCTTGGCGGCAAAATCGGTGCCCCTCTATCGGCATGCTTCTCGAGGTGACCACTACCCTCCCCTCGCACGCCTTCCTAAGGCAAAATAGCGGTCCCTTGGCGCGCTCCCCGAGGCTAAGATCGAAAATGCTCCTCTTGCCTACACGCTTCCCAAGGCAAGATATGGCCCTGGCAAGTTTTTCGAGATGAACAAAGGTCCTCCCACCTATCCCCTCGCACTTCTCGAGGCAAAGATTAGGTGCTCCCCGCCCGCACGCAAGAATCCTCCTTTGTTACGCAAGCCAACTTTGTTCAACCAAACAGTCCCCATACAATCCCCTATACTTCCTTGGATAAAAACAATGCTCCCTTTAAATGTTGTAACCGCCCACGCTATCGATATGTGCAAAAACCCAAATGAATTTACAGCACGCTTCCTAGGATAGAACAATGCCCCTTTTAAGGATATCTTCAAACATCGTGACCATCCATCTTCATGTTCTTATAGGAATGCTATCCGGATACCAACAAGAAGATCCACATCACTAATCCGCGAGAAACTAAAATAGTCAATAAGAGTTTGGGATTTGGGGTTTGGGATTTAGGTCTAAGGCTTAGGGGTTAGGTTTAGGTTTAGGGTTAGTGGTTGGGGGTTTAGGTTGTAGGGTTTTAGGTTTAGGTTTAGGATCTAGGTTGAGGGTTTAGGGTTTAGGGCTAGTGGCTAGGCTTAGGGGCTTAGGGGTTGTGGTTAGGGTTAGGGTTTTAGGTTTAGGGTTTAGGTTTAGGTGGTTTAGGGTTTAGGGTTTAGGGGTTTAGGGTTGTAGGTTGTAGGGTTTAGGTTTAGGATCTAGTGGTCGAGGGTTTAGGGTTTAGGATTTAGGATTTAGGGCTTAGGGTTAGGGCTTAGGGTTTAGGGTTTAGGGTTTTAGGTGGTTTAGGTTTAGGCTAGGCTAGGCTAGGGTTTAGGGTTTGGGGTTTGGGGTTTAGGTTAGGGTTTTAGGGTTTAGGTTTAGGGTTTTTAGGGTTTAGGTTTAGGGTTTGGGTTTTTAGGTTTGGGTTTTTAGGGTTTTAGGGTTTTAGGGTTTAGGGTTGGGGTTTTAGGTTTTAGGTTTAGGTTTAGGTTTAGGTTTAGGTTTAGGGTTTAGGTTTAGGTTTAGTGGTCAGGTGGTTGAGGGTTTAGGGTCGAGGGTTTAGGGTTTAGGGTTTTAGGTTTAGGTCTAGGGTTTAGGTTTAGGGTTTGGGTTTTAGAAATTTCCGATTTTTGTTCAGAATTTTCGCTTAGGGCTCGTAGATCGCTTGGCCGACGGACAAGTGACGCCGTCAAAATGGTCCGCTTTTTGGCGTTGCTTCTGATTTAGGGTCGCAATTTTCGATTTACGGCGGCTACAATATTTCGGCTGGATTTATCGCTCATCTCTAATGTTATCGCTTCACCGCGACATCGGCCGTCCTGCAGCATCGTTTCACCGCATGCCACCGGGCTGTTATCGTTACGGCACGCTTCCCGAGGTGAACATTGTCCCCTTTGCACGCTTCCCGAGGTAAAAGATCGGTCCCCGCCGCAGACGCTTCTCGAGATGAATAGTGTCCCCCTACCGCACGCTTCCCCGAGATGAGCAGCCCTCCCCCAATGCACGCCCCGAGGCAAAAAGATCGGCCCCCGCTTCAAGACGCTTTCCCGAGGTGAACAAAGGTCCCCTTGCATGCTTTCGAGGCAAAAAGATCGAGTCCCCTCGCCGGGCAAAGAGAGACGCTTTCTCAAGATGAACAAAGGTTCTCGTCGCAAGACGCTTCCCGAGATGAGCAAATTTCTTATGCACGCTTCGAGGCAAAAGTTCGGTCCGCTTTCGCAAGACGCTTCCCGAGATGAACAAAGGTCCCCTTGCACGCCTCCCGAGGCAAAAGATCGTCCCCCCCGCCGACACGCTTCTCGAGATGAACAGTGTCCCCCCCTGCATTGGTGCCCACTTGCTGCTCTCCCTCTTTTCCTTCTCAAGTTTGCTTTGTTGCATGGGAGCTAGGTGGCCTTGGTGGTTAGCTAACTTTAGCTTATTCTGCCATAGTCCTCATTATGCATATCCTTACTTCCTTTACCAATGTTAGTATCGACTTTGTCCTATACTCAACCTGCTTGCATGCTTCTTGAGGCAAAAAGATCGGGTGTCCCTCTGTCGGCACGCTTCCTGAGGCAAAGAATGGGTGTCCCCGCTTGCATGCTTCCCGAGATGAATAATATCCTCCCTTTACATGCTTATCGAGGCAAAGAATTATGTCCCCCTGGGCACGCTTCCTGAGGCAAAATTGGGTGCCCCTTGTTGGCACGCTTCCCGAGATAAGACTATGTCCCCCTAGCATCACGCTTCCCGAGGCAAGACTGGGGTGCCCCTTACTGGCTAATTTCCGGAGGTGAACAGTGTCCACCCTCTTACACGCTTATCGAGGCAAAAGATCGTGTGCCCCTCCCTGGCGTCACGCTTTTCGAGGCAAAATCGGGTGCCCCCCTACCTGCACGTTTTTCGAGGTGAACAATGTCCCCTCCTACACGACTCCCGAGGAAGGTCGTGGTGCCCCTGCTTGCACGCTTCCCGAGGCAAAAGATCGGTGCCCCATGCTAATACGCTCAAGGCAAAGATCGTGCCCTCTTGCCCGCAGATGCTTCCCGAGATGAACAAAGATTCTCCCCTGGCATACTTCGAGGCAATGATCGGGTCCCCCCGACATGCATCTTGGCGGCAAAATCGGTGCCCCTATCGGCATGCTTCCTCGAGGTGACCACTACCCTCCCGCACGCTTCCCAAGGCAAAAATAGTGTCCCCTCGCGCTGCTCTCGAGGCTAAGATCGAAAGTGCTCCTTGCCTACACGCTTCCCAAGGCAAGATATGGCCCTGGCAAGTTTTTCGAGATGAACAGTTGTCCTCCCACCTATCCCCTCAAGCACTTCTCGAGGCAAAGATTAGGTGCTCCCCCGCTCGCACGCAAGAATCCTCCTTTGTTACGCAAGCCAACTTCTTGTTCAACCAAACAGTCCCCATACAATCCCCTATACTTCCTTGGATAAAAACAATGCTCCTTTAAATGTTGTAACCGCCCACGCTATCGATATGTGCAAAACCCAATGTAACCCCATAGCACGCTTCCTAGGATAGAACAATGCCCCTTTTAAGGATATCTTCAAACATCGTGGACTATCCATCTTCATGTTCTTATAGGAATGCTATCCGACACCAACAAGAAGATCCACATCACTAATCCGCGAGAAACCAAAATAGTCAATAAGAGTTTGGGATTTGGGGTTTGGGATTTAGGTCTAAGGCTTAGGGTTAGGGTTTAGGTTTAGGTTGTGGTTGTGTTTAGGGTTGTAGGGTTTTAGGTTTAGGTTTAGGATCTAGGTCGAGGGTTTAGGGTTTAGGCTGTGGCTAGGCTTAGGGCTTAGGGGTTAGGTTAGGTTAGGTTTTAGGTTTAGGTTTAGGGTTTAGGTGGTTTAGGTTTAGGTTTAGGGTTTAGGTTGTAGGTTGTAGGGTTTAGGTTTAGGATCTAGGGTCGAGGGTTTAGGTTTAGGATTTAGGATTTAGGCTTAGGTTAGGCTTAGGGTTTAGTGGTTTAGGTTTTAGGTGGTTTAGGTTTAGGCTAGGCTAGGCTAGGTTTAGGTTTGGGGTTTGGGGTTTAGGTTAGGGTTTAGGTTTAGTGGTTTAGGGTTTTTAGGTTTAGGGTTTAGGTTTGGGTTTTTAGGGTTTGGGTTTTTTAGGTTTTAGGTTTTTAGGTTTAGGTTAGGTTTTAGGTTTTAGGGTTTAGGTTTAGGGTTTAGGTTTAGGTTTAGGTTTAGGGTTTAGTAGGTCGAGGTGGTTGAGGGTTTAGGGTTTAGGGTTTAGGTTTAGGGTTTTAGGTTTAGTGGTCTAGGTTTAGGTTTAGGGTTTGGGTTTTAGAAATTTCCGATTTTTGTTCAGAATTTTCGCTTAGGGCTCGTGAGATCGCCGGCCGACGGTGAATAGTGACGCCGTCAAAATGGTCCGCTTTTTCACAAGGCTTCGATTTAGGGTCGCACTTTCGATTTATGCTACAATATTTCGTCTGATGATCGTTTCATCCTCTAATGTTATCCGTTTCACCGCACACGGCCGTCTGTGTTATCAGCCACCGCATGCCACGGCTGGTTATCAAGCATGGCACGCTTCCCGAGGTGAACATTGTCGCCCCTTTGCACGCTTCCCGAGGCAAAAGATCGGGTCCCCTCGCTTCTGGCACGCTTTTCTCGAGATGAACAGTGTCCCCTCACCGCACGCTTCCTCGAGATGAGCAGCCCTCCCCCAATGCACGCTTCCCGAGGCAAAAAGATCGGTCCTCGCTCGCCGCACGCTTCCCGAGGTGAACAAAGGTCCCCTTGCATGCTTTCGAGGCAAAAGATCGAGTCCTCTCGCCGCACGCTTCAAGATGAACAAGGTTCTCGCTTAAGACGCTTCCCGAGATGAGCAAACTTCTTATGCACGCTTCGAGGCAAAAGTTCGGTCCCCGCCAAGACGCTTCCCGAGATGAACAAAGTGTCCCCTTGCACGCTTCCCGAGGCAAAAAGATCGGGTCCCCTCGCCGACACGCTTTCGAGATGAACAAAGGTCCCCTCGCATTGGTGCCCACTTGTCGCTTCTCCCTCTTTTCCTTCTCAAGTTTGCTTTGTTGCATGGGAGCTAGGTGGCCTTGGTGGTTAGCTAACTTTAGCTTATTCTGCCATAGTCCTCATTATGCATATCCTTACTTCCTTTACCAATGTTAGTATCGACTTTGTCCTATACTCAACCTCGCTTGCATGCTTCGAGGCAAAAGATCGGTGTCCCTCCTCGCTTCAAGACGCCTCCCGAGGCAAAGAATGGGTGTCCCCGCCGGGCATGCTTCCCGAGATGAATAATATCCTCCCTTTACATGCTTATCGAGGCAAAGAATTATGTCCCCCCCGGCACGCTTCCTGAGGCAAAATTGGGTGCCCCTTGTTGGCACGCTTCCCGAGATAAGACTATGTCCCCCTAGCATCACGCTTCCCGAGGCAAGACTGGGTGCCCCATCAAGCACTTCCGAGGTGAACAAAGGTCCTCCCTCTTTACACGCTATCGAGGCAAAAGATCGTGGTGCCCCTCCTGGCGCCACGCTGAGGCAAAAATCGTGCCCCCACCGCGACGCTTTTCGAGGTGAACAATGTCCCTCCTACACGACTCCCGAGGAAGGTCGTGGTGCCCCGCTTGCACGCTTCTCCGAGGCAAAAGATCGGTGCCCCCATGCTAATACGCTCAAGGCAAAGATCGTGCCCCTTGCCCGCATGCTTCCCGAGATGAACAAAGATTCTCCCCTCGCATACTTCGAGGCAATGATCGTCCCCGACATGCATCTTGCGGCAAAATCGGTGCCCCTATCGGCATGCTTCCCTCGAGGTGACCACTACCCTCCCCGCACGCTTCCCAAGGCAAAAATAGTGTCCCCTCGCTGCTCCCCGAGGCTAAGATCGAAAGTGCTCCCTTGCCTACACGCTCCCAAGGCAAGATATGGCCCCCTGGCAAGTTTTTCGAGATGAACAAGGTCCTCCCACCTATCCCCTCAAGACTTCTCGAGGCAAAGATTAGGTGCTCCCCGCTCGCACGCAAGAATCCTCCTTTGTTACGCAAGCCAACTTCTTGTTCAACCAAACAAATTCTCCCATACAATCCCCTATACTTCCTTGGATAAAAACAATGCTCCCTTTAAATGTTGTAACCGGCCCACGCCATCGATATGTGCAAAACCCAACACCCCATAGCACGCTTCCTAGGATAGAACAATGCCCCTTTTAAGGATATCTTCAAACATCGTGACCATCCATCTTCATGTTCTTATAGGAATGCTATCCGACAATAACAAGAAGATCCACATCACTAATCCGCTAGAAACTAAAATAGTCAATAAGAGTTTGGGATTTGGGGTTTGGGATTTAGGTCTAAGGCTTAGGGTTAGGTTTAGGTTTAGGGTTAAAGTTGTGGGGTTTAGGTTGTAGGGTTTTAGGTTTAGGTTTAGGATCTAGGTCGAGGGTTTAGGTTTAGGCTAGGGCTAGGGCTTAGGCTTAGGGTTAGGGGTTAGGTTAGGGTTTTAGGGTTTAGGTTTAGGTTTAGGTGGTTTAGGTTTAGGTTTAGGGTTTAGGTTGTAGGTTGTAGGTTTAGGTTTAGGATCTAGGGTCGAGGGTTTAGGTTTAGGATTTAGGATTTAGGCTTAGGGTTAGGCTTAGGGTTTAGGTTTAGGGTTTTAGGTGGTTTAGGTTTAGGCTAGGCTAGGCTAGGGTTTAGGTTTGGGGTTTGGGGTTTAGGTTAGGTTTAGGTTTAGGTTTAGGGTTTTTAGGTTTAGGGTTTAGGTTTGGGTTTTTAGGTTTGGGTTTTTAGGGTTTTAGGTTTTTAGGGTTTAGGTTAGGGTTTTAGGTTTTAGGTTTAGGTTTAGGGTTTAGGTTTAGGTTTAGGTTTAGGTTTAGGGTTTAGGTCGAGGTGGTTGAGGGTTTAGGGTCGAGGGTTTAGGGTTTAGGTTTTAGGGTTTAGGGTCTAGGGTTTAGGTTTAGGGTTTGGGTTTTAGAAATTTCCGATTTTTGTTCGGGAATTTTCGCTTAGGGCTCGAGATCGCCGGCCGACGGTGAATAGTGACGCCGCCTCAAAATGGTCCGCTGCGCGCTCTCCCTCGATTTAGGGGTCGCACTTTTCGATTTGCGTACTACAATATTTCGTCCGATGCATCGCTCATCCCCAATGTTACTGTTTCACCGCACATCGGCCGTCTGCAGCATCGTTTCACCGCATGCCGGCCGGGGTTATCAAGCATGCACGCTTCCCGAGGTGAACATTGTCCCCTTTGCACGCTTCCCGAGGTAAAAGATCGGTCCCCGCCGCACGCGCTTCGAGATGAACAGTGTCCCCCTACCGCAAGACGCTTCCCGAGATGAGCAGCCCCTCCTCTAATGCACGCTTCCCGAGGCAAAGATCGGTCCCCGCCGCAGACGCTTCCCGAGGTGAACAAAGGTCCCCTTGCATGCTTTCGAGGCAAAAAGATCGAGTCCTCTCGCCGCACGCTTCAAGATGAACAAGGTTCTCTCGCTTTGCACGCTTTCCCGAGATGAGCAAATTTCTTATGCACGCTTCTTGAGGCAAAGTTCGGTCCCCTCGCCGCACGCTTCCCGAGATGAACAAGGTCCCCCCTTGCACGCTTCCCCGAGGCAAAAGATCGGGTCCCCCCGCCGACACGCTTCTCGAGATGAACAAAGGTCCCCTCGCATTGGTGCCCACTTGCCGCTTCTCCTCTTTTCCTTCTCAAGTTTGCTTTGTTGCATGGGAGCTAGGTGGCCTTGGTGGTTAGCTAACTTTAGCTTATTCGCCATAGTCCTCATTATGCATATCCTTACTTCCTTTACTAATGTTAGTATCGACTTTGTCCTATACTCAACCCGCTTGCATGCTTCGAGGCAAAGATCGGTGTCCCTCCCTCGGCACGCTCCCGAGGCAAAGAATGGGTGTCCCCGTCGGCATGCTTCCCGAGATGAATAATATCCTCCCTTTACATGCTTATCGAGGCAAAGAATTATGTCCCCTGCACGCTTCCCGAGGCAAAATCGGGTGCCCTTGTTGGCACGCTCCCGAGATAAGACTATGTCCCCTAGCATCACGCTCCCGAGGCAAGACCGGGTGCCCCCATCAAGCTAATTTCCTGAGGTGAACAAAGGTCCTCCTCTTACACGCTTATCGAGGCAAAGATCGTGGTGCCCTCCCTGGCGCCACGCTGAGGCAAAATCGGGTGCCCCCTACCGCACGCTGAGGTGAACAATGTCCCTCCTACACGACTCCCGAGGAAGGTCGTGGTGCCCCCGCTTGCACGCTTCCCGAGGCAAAAAGATCGGTGCCCCCATGCTAATACGCTCAAGGCAAAAGATCAAAGCCCCTCGCCCGCGATGCTTCCCGAGATGAACAAAGATTCTCCCCTGGCATACTTCTTGAGGCAATGATCGGGTCCCCGACATGCATCTTGCGGCAAAATCGGTGCCCCTATCGGCATGCTTCCCGAGGTGACCACTACCCTCCTCGCACGCTTCCCAAGGCAAAAATAGTGTCCCCTCGCTGCTCCCCGAGGCTAAGATCGAAAGTGCTCCTTGCCTACACGCTTCCCAAGGCAAGATATGGCCCCTGGCAAGTTTTTCGAGATGAACAAAGGTCCTCCCACCTATCCCTCAAGGCACTTCTCGAGGCAAAGATTAGGTGCTCCCCCTGCCTGCACGCAAGAATCCTCCTTTGTTACGCAAGCCAACTTCTTGTTCAACCAAACAGTCCCCCCATACAATCCCCCTATACTTCCTTGCATAAAAACAATGCTCCCTTTATATGTTGTAACCGTCCACGTCATCGGTATGTGCAAAACCCAAATGACCCCATAGCACGCTTCCTAGGATAGAACAATGCCCCCTTTTAAGGATATCTTCAAACATCGTGACCATCCATCTTCATGTTCTTATAGGAATGCTATCCGACAGTCAACAAGAAGATCCACATCACTAATCCGCGAGAAACTAAAATAGTCAATAAGAGTTTGGGATTTGGGGTTTGGGATTTAGGGTCTAAGGCTTAGGGGTTAGGGTTTAGGGTTTAGGGTTAGGGTTAGGGGTTTAGGGTTGTAGTGGTTTTAGGTTTAGGTTTAGGATCTAGGTCGAGGGTTTAGGTTTAGGCTAGTTTAGGGCTAGGGCCAGGGCTTAGGGCTTAGGGTTAGGTTAGGTTGTTAGGTTTTAGGTTTAGGTTTAGGTTTAGGTGGTTTAGGTTTAGGTTTAGGGTTTAGGTTGTAGGTTGTAGGGTTTAGGTTTAGGATCTAGGGTCGAGGGTTTAGGTTTAGGATTTAGGATTTAGGGCTTAGGGTTAGGCTTAGGGTTTAGGGTTTAGGTTTTAGGTGGTTTAGGTTTAGGCTAGGGCTAGGCTAGGTTTAGGTTTGGGGTTTGGGGTTTAGGTTAGGTTTAGGTTTAGGTTTAGGTTTTAGGGTTTAGGGTTTAGGTTTGGGTTTTTAGGTTTGGGTTTTTAGGGGTTTTTAGGTTTTTAGGGTTTAGGGTTTAGGGTTTTAGGGTTAGGTTTAGGGTTTAGGTTTAGGTTTAGGTTTAGGTTTAGGGTTTAGGGTTAGGTTTAGGTGGTTTAGGGTTTAGGTTTAGGGTTTAGGTTTAGGGTTTAGGGTTTTAGGTTTAGGGTCTAGGGTTTAGGTTTAGGGTTTGGGTTTTAGAAATTTCCGATTTGTTCGTAAATTTTCGCTTAGGGCTCGTGAGATCGCCGGCCGACGGTGAATAGTGACGCCGTCAAAATGGTCCGCTGCCGTTTCCCTCGATTTAGTGGGTCGCAATTTTCGATTCGCGTGCCAATATTTCGTCCGACATCGTTTCATCCCCAATGTTATCGTTTCACCGCACATCGGCCGTCCGTGTTATCGTTTCACCGCATGCCGGCCGGCGGTTATCGCATGCACGCGTCCCGAGGTGAACAGTGTCCCTCTTGCACGCTTCCCGAGGTAAAAGATCGTCCTCCCGCCGCACGCTTCGAGATGAACAAAGGTCTCCCCTACCGCACGCTTCCCCGAGATGAGCAGCCTCCCCAATGCACGCTTCCCGAGGCAAAAAGATCGGTCCTCTCGCCGCACGCTTCCCGAGGTGAACAGGTCCCCTTGCATGCTGAGGCAAAGATCGAGTCCTCTCGCCGCACGCTTCTCAAGATGAACAAGGTTCTCTCGCCACACGCTTCGAGATGAGCAAACTCTTATGCACGCTTGAGGCAAAAGTTCTGGTCCTCTCGCAAGACGCTTCCCGAGATGAACAAGGTCCCCTTGCACGCCTTCCCGAGGCAAAAGATCGGTCCCCCCGCCGACACGCTTCGAGATGAACAAGGTCCCCTCGCATTGGTGCCCACTTGTCGCTTCTCCCTCTTTTCCTTCTCAAGTTTGCTTTGTTGCATGGGAGCTAGGTGGCCTTGGTGGTTAGCTAACTTTAGCTTATTCGCCATAGTCCTCATTATGCATATCCTTACTTCCTTTACTAATGTTAGTATCGACTTTGTCCTATACTCAACCTCGCTTGCATGCTTCTTGAGGCAAAAGATCGTGTCCCTCCGCGCACGCTTCCCGAGGCAAAGAATGGGTGTCCCCGCTTGCGATGCTTCCCGAGATGAATAATATCCTCCCTTTACATGCTTATCGAGGCAAAGAATTATGTCCCCTGGCACGCTTCCCCGAGGCAAAATTGGGTGCCCCTTTGTTGGCACGCTCCCGAGATAAGACTATGTCCCCTAGCATCACGCTTCCGAGGCAAGACCGGGTGCCCCATCAAGCATTTCCGAGGTGAACAAAGGTCCTCCTCTTACACGCTTTATCGAGGCAAAGATCGTGGTGCCCTCCCCTGGCGCCACGCTTTTCGAGGCAAAATCGGGTGCCCCTACCGCGACGCTTTTTCGAGGTGAACAATGTCCTCCTACACGACTCCCGAGGAAGGTCGTGGTGCCCCCGCTGCACGCCCCGAGGCAAAAAGATCGGGTGCCCCCATGCTAATACGCTCAAGGCAAAAGATCGTGCCCCTTGCCCGTGCATGCTTCCCGAGATGAACAAAGATTCTCCCCTGATACTTCTTGAGGCAATGATCGTCCTCCGACATGCATCTTGGCGGCAAAATCGGGTGCCCCTATCGCGCATGCTTCCCGAGGTGACCACTACCCTCCCCGCACGCTTCCCAAGGCAAAAATAGTGTCCCCCGCGCTGCTCCCCGAGGCTAAGATCGAAAGTGCTCCCTTGCCTACACGCTCCCAAGGCAAGATATGGCCCCTGGCAAGTTTTTCGAGATGAACAAAGGTCCTCCCACCTATCCTCGCGCACTTCTCGAGGCAAAGATTAGGTGCTCCCCTTCGCACGCAAGAATCCTCCTTTGTTACGCAAGCCAACTTCTTGTTCAACCAAACAATTCCCATACAATCCCCTATACTTCCTTGGATAAAACAATGCTCCCTTTAAATGTTGTAACCGTCCCACGCCATCGATATGTGCAAAACCCAAATGACCCCATAGCACGCTTCCTAGATAGAACAATGCCCCTTTTAAGGATATCTTCAAACATCGTGACCATCCATCTTCATGTTCTTATAGGAATGCTATCCGACACCAACAAGAAGATCCACATCACTAATCCGCGAGAAACTAAAATAGTCAATAAGAGTTTGGGATTTGGGGTTTGGGATTTAGGTCTAAGGCTTAGGGTTAGGTTTAGGGTTTAGGTTGTGTTAGGTTTAGGTTGTAGGGTTTTAGGTTTAGGTTTAGGATCTAGGGTCGAGGGTTTAGGTTTAGGGCTAGGCTAGGCTTAGGCTTAGGGCTTAAAGTTAGGGGTTAGGTTTAGGTTTAGGGTTTAGGGTTTAGGTGGTTTAGGTTTAGGTTTAGGGTTTAGGGTTGTAGGTTGTAGGTTTAGGTTTAGGATCTAGGTCGAGGGTTTAGGTTTAGGATTTAGGATTTAGGCTTAGGGTTAGGCTTAGGTTTAGGTTTAGGGTTTTAGGTGGTTTAGGTTTAGGCTAGGCTAGGCTAGGCTTAGGTTTGGGGGTTTAGTTTAGGTTTAGGTTAGGCTTAGGTTTAGGCTTCTAGGCTTAGGTTTGTGTTTAGGCCTAAGGGCTTTTTAGGTTTAAGTTTTTAGGCTTTAGGTTTTTAGGCTTAGGTTTAGGTTTAGGTTTAGGCTTTAGGTTTAGGGTTTAGGTTTAGGTTTAGGTTTAGGGTTTAGGGTTTTAGGTTTAGGTTTAGGTTTAGGTTTAGGTTTAGGCTTAGGCTTAGGCCTAGGTTTAGGGTTTAGGTTTAGGTTTAGGTTTAGGTTTAGGCTTAGGTTTAGGTTTAGGTTTAGGTTTAGGTTTAGGGTTTAGGTTTAGGTTTAGGTTTAGGTTTAGGTTTAGGTTTAGGTTTAGGTTTAGGTTTAGGTTTAGGTTTAGGTTTAGGTTTAGGTTTAGGTTTAGGTTTAGGTTTAGGTTTAGGTTTAGGTTTAGGTTTAGGTTTAGGTTTAGGTTTAGGTTTAGGTTTAGGTTTAGGTTTAGGCCTAGGTTTAGGTTTAGGTTTAGGTTTAGGCTTAGGTTTAGGTTTAGGTTTAGGTTTAGGTTTAGGTTTAGGTTTAGGTTTAGGTTTAGGTTTAGGTTTAGGTTTAGGTTTAGGTTTAGGTTTAGGTTTAGGTTTAGGTTTAGGTTTAGGTTTAGGTTTAGGTTTAGGTTTAGGTTTAGGTTTAGGTTTAGGGTTTAGGTTTAGGTTTAGGTTTAGGTTTAGGTTTAGGTTTAGGTTTAGGGTTTAGGTTTAGGTTTAGGTTTAGGTTTAGGTTTAGGTTTAGGTTTAGGTTTAGGTTTAGGTTTAGGTTTAGGTTTAGGTTTAGGTTTAGGTTTAGGTTTAGGTTTAGGTTTAGGGTTTAGGTTTAGGTTTAGGTTTAGGTTTAGGTTTAGGTTTAGGTTTAGGTTTAGGTTTAGGTTTAGGTTTAGGTTTAGGTTTAGGTTTAGGTTTAGGGTTTAGGTTTAGGTTTAGGTTTAGGTTTAGGTTTAGGTTTAGGTTTAGGTTTAGGTTTAGGTTTAGGTTTAGGTTTAGGTTTAGGTTTAGGTTTAGGTTTAGGTTTAGGCTTTAGGTTTAGGCTTAGGTTTAGGCTTAGGCTTAGGTTTAGGCCTAGGTTTAGGCCTAGGTTTAGGTTTAGGTTTAGGTTTAGGTTTAGGTTTAGGCTTAGGCTTAGGTTTAGGTTTAGGCCTAGGTTTAGGCCTAGGTTTAGGTTTAGGCTTAGGTTTAGGTTTAGGCTTTAGGCTTAGGTTTAGGTTTAGGCCTAGGTTTAGGTTTAGGTTTAGGCCTAGGTTTAGGTTTAGGTTTAGGTTTAGGTTTAGGCTTAGGTTTAGGTTTAGGCCTAGGCCTAGGTTTAGGTTTAGGTTTAGGCTCTAGGGTTTAGGCTTAGGCCTAGGCCTAGGTTTAGGTTTAGGTTAGGCCTAGGCCTAGGCCTAGGTTTAGGCCTAGGCCTAGGCCTAGGTTTAGGTTTAGGTTTAGGTTTAGGTTTAGGTTTAGGTTTAGGTTTAGGTTTAGGTTTAGGCTTAGGCTTAGGTTTAGGTTTAGGTTTAGGTTTAGGCCTAGGTTTAGGCCTAGGTTTAGGTTTAGGTTTAGGTTTAGGTTTAGGTTTAGGTTTAGGCTTAGGTTTAGGTTTAGGTTTAGGGTTTAGGTTTAGGTTTAGGTTTAGGTTTAGGTTTAGGTTTAGGTTTAGGTTTAGGCCTAGGTTTAGGTTTAGGTTTAGGGTTTAGGTTTAGGTTTAGGTTTAGGTTTAGGCCTAGGCTTAGGTTTAGGTTTAGGTTTAGGTTTAGGCCTAGGCTTAGGTTTAGGTTTAGGCTTAGGTTTAGGTTTAGGCCTAGGTTTAGGTTTAGGTTTAGGTTTAGGCTTAGGTTTAGGTTTAGGTTTAGGTTTAGGTTTAGGTTTAGGCTCTAGGTTTAGGCCTAGGTTTAGGTTTAGGCCTAGGTTTAGGTTTAGGCCTAGGCCTAGGCTAGGCCTAGGTTTAGGTTTAGGCCTAGGTTTAGGTTTAGGCCTAGGTTTAGGCCTAGGTTTAGGCTTAGGCCTAGGCCTAGGCCTAGGTTTAGGTTTAGGCCTAGGTTTAGGTTTAGGCTTTAGGCCTAGGCCTTTAGGCCTAGGCTCTAGGCCTAGGCCTAGGCCTAGGTTTAGGCCTAGGCCTAGGCCTAGGCCTAGGCTTAGGCCTAGGCCTAGGCCTAGGCCTAGGCCTAGGCCTAGGCCTAGGCCTAGGTTTAGGCCTAGGCCTAGGCCTAGGCTTTAGGCCTAGGCCTAGGCCTAGGCCTAGGTTTAGGCCTAGGTTTAGGCCTAGGCTTAGGTTTAGGTTTAGGTTTAGGTTTAGGTTTAGGCCTAGGGCTTGTAGGCCTAGGTTTAGGGTTTAGGTTTAGGTTTAGGGTTTAGGTTTAGGTTTAGGTTTAGGCCTAGGCTAGGTTTAGGTTTAGGTTTAGGTTTAGGCCTAGGTTTAGGTTTAGGTTTAGGTTTAGGTTTAGGTTTAGGTTTAGGTTTAGGTTTAGGTTTAGGTTTAGGTTTAGGTTTAGGGTTTAGGTTTAGGTTTAGGTTTAGGTTTAGGTTTAGGTTTAGGTTTAGGTTTAGGTTTAGGTTTAGGTTTAGGTTTAGGTTTAGGTTTAGGTTTAGGGTTTAGGTTTAGGTTTAGGTTTAGGTTTAGGTTTAGGTTTAGGTTTAGGTTTAGGTTTAGGCCTAGGTTTAGGTTTAGGTTTAGGTTTAGGTTTAGGTTTAGGTTTAGGCTCTAGGTTTAGGCCTAGGCCTAGGTTTAGGCCTAGGTTTAGGTTTAGGTTTAGGCCTAGGGTTTAGGTTTAGGCTTAGGTTTAGGTTTAGGTTTAGGTTTAGGTTTAGGCCTAGGTTTAGGTTTAGGCCTAGGCTTAGGTTTAGGTTTAGGCCTAGGCTTAGGCCTAGGTTTAGGTTTAGGCCTAGGTTTAGGCCTAGGTTTAGGCTTAGGGCCTAGGTTTAGGGTTTAGGCCTAGGTTTAGGCTCTAGGCCTAGGTTTAGGTTTAGGTTTAGGCTTAGGTTTAGGCTCTAGGCCTAGGCTTTAGGTTTAGGCTTTAGGTTTAGGCCTAGGTTTAGGTTTAGGTTTAGGCCTAGGTTTAGGTTTAGGTTTAGGTTTAGGTTTAGGTTTAGGTTTAGGTTTAGGTTTAGGTTTAGGTTTAGGTTTAGGCCTAGGTTTAGGTTTAGGTTTAGGTTTAGGTTTAGGTTTAGGCCTAGGTTTAGGTTTAGGCTTTAGGTTTAGGGTTTAGGCCTAGGTTTAGGCTTTAGGTTTAGGTTTAGGCTTAGGTTTAGGTTTAGGTTTAGGTTTAGGGTTTAGGGTTTAGGTTTAGGGTTTAGGTTTAGGTTTAGGGTTTAGGCTTTAGGTTTAGGTTTAGGCTTTAGGTTTAGGTTTAGGTTTAGGTTTAGGTTTAGGCCTAGGGTTTAGGTTTAGGTTTAGGTTTAGGTTTAGGGTTTAGGCTTAGGCTAGGCCTAGGTTTAGGTTTAGGTTTAGTTTAGGTTTAGGTTTAGGTTTAGGTTTAGGTTTAGGTTTAGGTTTAGGGTTTAGGTTTAGGTTTAGGTTTAGGTTTAGGTTTAGGTTTAGGTTTAGGGTTTAGGTTTAGGCTTAGGTTTAGGTTTAGGTTTAGGTTTAGGTTTAGGTTTAGGTTTAGGGTTTAGGTTTAGGTTTAGGTTTAGGCTTTAGGTTTAGGTTTAGGTTTAGGTTTAGGTTTAGGGTTTAGGTTTAGGGTTTAGGTTTAGGTTTAGGGTTTAGGGTTTAGGTTTAGGTTTAGGTTTAGGTTTAGGTTTAGGTTTAGGTTTAGGCTTAGGTTTAGGTTTAGGTTTAGGTTTAGGTTTAGGTTTAGGCTAGGTTTAGGTTTAGGTTTAGGTTTAGGTTTAGGTTTAGGCTTTAGGGTTTAGGTTTAGGTTTAGGTTTAGGTTTAGGGTTTAGGTTTAGGTTTAGGTTTAGGTTTAGGTTTAGGTCTAGGCTAGGGTTTAGGTTTAGGTTTAGGTTTAGGTTTAGGGTTTAGGTTTAGGTTTAGGTTTAGGTTTAGGTTTAGGTTTAGGTTTAGGTTTAGGTTTAGGTTTAGGTTTAGGGTTTAGGGTTTAGGTTTAGGTTTAGGTTTAGGGTTTAGGTTTAGGTTTAGGTTTAGGTTTAGGTTTAGGTTTAGGTTTAGGTTTAGGTTTAGGTTTAGGTTTAGGTTTAGGTTTAGGTTTAGGGTTTAGGGTTTAGGTTTAGGTTTAGGTTTAGGTTTAGGTTTAGGGCTTTAGGTTTAGGTTTAG
>JAVHNN010000389.1:0-34206 GCA_031439585.1 Pterocarpus macrocarpus
TCATCTAAAGTTTTGAATTTCTTTTTGTTTATACTTTTTCATGTCAATTTCATGTAAACTTTTAATTTTTTTTTTAATGTAATTGGGCGATCCTAATAAGTGAACCAGAATCACCATTGTCATGAGTTTGTTTTTATTTATTGGTATTTTATTTATCATCTTCTTCTTATTCTTCTTCTTTTCCAATGTTGTTAGAGTGATAATTGCTATTCTTATATTTCATTTTTCATTTATATTTTCTATGTTTTCTATTATATGAAGTGATTACTTTTTAATTTCTATTTTTTTATAATTTTCATTTTTG
Organism: Pterocarpus macrocarpus; assembly: GCA_031439585.1. Taxonomy (NCBI): domain Eukaryota; kingdom Viridiplantae; phylum Streptophyta; class Magnoliopsida; order Fabales; family Fabaceae; genus Pterocarpus; species Pterocarpus macrocarpus. The sequence goes on from JAVHNN010000389.1 coordinate 305, forward strand.
TCTATGTTAATTTCAGGATTTTTTTTTTTTGCTATTTGATTCAATGTTAATTTCTATTTGATTCAATGTTAGTTTCATCTCATTGGCTTCATTTGAGTTTAGTTTCTTTAAGAGTGTTTCACATTCTAATTATTATTTTATTTCCAAATTTCTATATATTTGGAGCTTATCTCCTTTTCATTTTTTATGTTTTAAAAAATACAATATCTATTGAAGAATCCTAAATACAATATTATCAATTTATAATAAATAAAAATTAATAAGTTAGTATAGTATTAAAATTTTATTTAAAACAATGGTGTCTGCATGATAAAAAAATTTAAACATAGAACGATTTTATTGATACATGAAATTGGTGATATTGAAAATATATATTGCAGGGATATACTAAAGATATTCATTACTCAAGTAATATCTTACCTACCTTATAATTATTATCAATTTATAATAAATAAGATTTAATAAATTAGTATATGTTCATATTAAAAATTTATTTAAGACCATAATATTTGCATGACAAAAGAATTAGACATACAATAATTTTATAATATTGATATCTTAAATAGATGATACTGAACATATAATTACACAAGATCTGAGTAATAACTATTGGCTTTATAATTATTATCAATTTATAATAAATAAAAATAATAAATTAATATATGATCATATTGAAATTCTATTTAATTAAGATAATTATGCCTAGATAACAAAGGAAATTTGACATAAAATGATTTTCTTACTAATATTGACACCTAAAACAAGTGACATTGAATATATAATTGCATTAAAGATGCAAAAGATGTTCATTATACAAGTAATAATTTAGCTACCTTACATTATTGTCAATTTATAATAGATAAAAATAAATAAATTAATAAATTAATAAATTAAAATATATAAGTTCATATCAAAATTTTATTGAAAGCAATGATACTTTGTATGACAAAAGAATTTAGCATAGATGATTTTTTAGTAATTAAAATAGATGATATTGAATATGTATATTGCACGGGAGATACCAAAACTATTCACTACACGAGTAATAACTTAACTACTTTATAATTATTACCAATTTATGATAAATAAAAATTTGTAAATAAATATATATTCATATTAAAATTTTATTTAAGATAATGATGCTTACATGACAAAAGAATTTAGGCATAAAACAATATTCTTACTAATATTGATAACTAAAATGGGTGATATCGAATATATACATTACACGGGAGATGCCAAAAATGTTCATTGCATGAGTAATGACTTACCCACTTTATAATTATTATCAATTTATAATAAATAAAAATTAAATAAGTAATATATGTTCATAAAAAAAATTATTTAAGACAATGACACTTCATAACAAAAGAAATTAGTCACAAAATAGAAAGATTATATATGATAAAATATGAAACAAGTAGTCTAATTGTGAGTAAAAACCATTGAAAGTTAAATAGGTCATTTATAAGTGATGCTTAGTCTTTTCATACTTATATACAATCAAGGTTCTAAAAATCGGACCAGATATTGAACCGGATAAGCTACTAGTTTGGAGGTTTAATGGTTCAACTGGGATGTAATAATATATATATATATATATATATATATATATATACATATATATATATATATATGATTAATAATATGTTATGAGATAAATAAAAATGATTAAAAAATTTTAATAAGATAAAAATAGTTTTAGAAATCAAAATTACTATATTAAGTCAAATTAATATAACTAATATAAGTAAAATATTAAGTTCTATATTACTTAAATTTTGAATTTTTTATTCTTAAAGCTACTATAAAGCATTCAAGAAGTCCCACATTACTTAGAATAAAAATTTTTTACTCTTAAGACTTCGATAAATAGTACCCATGTATCATTTTTTTCTTATATTTAATATATTTATTATTTCTAAGCTCTTTTCTAAAGAGTAAGATATATAGTAATTTTTAATTTGGCCAACAAAAATGTATTTTTGACCCTGTTTTATCATAATGAAATAGTTAATTTATTGATGATAAAAAAATAATTTTTTACTTCTTTTTTCAAAAAAAAAAAAAAAAAACTGGCCAATTGGTAAAACGGGTCTAGCTTGGCCGATTTACCAGGTTTTACTGTAATTTAAGCTGTGCAATTCGATTTTTGGATAGAACGATTTTTAGATATATTTGAATAGGATCATGTGGGTTCTCATTCAATCAAGCCCAGGCCAAAATTTGGTCTGATCCAATTTTCAGAACAGTGCATACAATATATAAGTTCAACACTGTCATATATGTTTTTTCTATTTATGCTTAAATTTATATCCTTTAATATTAATAATTTTTTGTTATGAATTCAATGTATTATTTTTTTATTTAGTTGTTTTATTAATATAGTCATAGTGTTTGATGTATTGTCATGTTATTAAATTTTCTTTAGTATTAAAAAATATTTTCATATATAATTAATTTTATTTTTTACATACTATAATAGTACTGTTATTCTCCGTGCATCGTTTTGGGTATCTAACTAGTTATAATATATTTATATTGTAATTATAAACTAAACATAAAAAAATCAAGAAAATATGAATAAATATATAAGTTTCTAGTGGCAATATTAGTTTGGACGGAGTTTTTGAATCGTGACTTATGAGACTGTTTAGTCTTTAGTCACTTTTAGTAATTTTGTATATATATGACTCTTATTTTTTCTTTTCTTGTCTGATATTATGTTTATTTCGATTTGAATATGATATTCAATCTTTTTTCATCTAATTACGTATCCCGTTTGAATTTTTAATTTTTAAATTTTGAAAATATTATTTCACCAAAATCTATTAGATTTGTTACTAGTTACAATTATCGGAGATTTTGATACTTGTAGCGGTATCGTTAATATCATTGAACTACTAAGTATACTATTAGGATATTGCTTATATTAAGATAAAAGCTAATATACTATCAAAATTATAAATCTGGGAAACATATCTTCATATACATATTGTGTGTCTTAAGATATTACTAACATCTATAGTGTGAAATTAAGAGTGCGTTTGAATTGGCTTCCAGAAAGAAAAAAAGCACTATTTTTTTTTTTTCAAAATAAAAAGTGATTTTATATATTTTTTAGGATATTTGGATTGGCTTTTAGGGGTAAAAAAGAACACTTGTAATTAAAAAGGTTGTTTTATCATTTTTTTTCAACTAATGATACCCAGCTTTTAAAAAAAATAAAAGTAAAAGTGGATTTTAATAAAATTATCTTTTGAAACTATCCTTTGCTATTATTTGCAAGGATAAATTGCACTTGCCCCTTTTCAAATTTAAAAAAATTGTAACTAACTCCATTCTTTTTTTAAATTGCACTTACCCCCCTCCAAATTTGTAGAAATTGCATCCCACCCCAAACTCATACAGTACTTTAACGGTGTTGAAGAAATATTTGAACAAAATATTCTACTTAACCAGAGCAAAGTGTTAAATTTGAAAAATGTGCATTCCATGGGATTCATATCGGAACTCGGAACTCAAAGTTTTGGTTCAACATGTTACTTAACATGTTTAGGATTAGGGTTCCGAGTTCCAACCTCACAAAGTCCTTTCTTTCTTTTCCTAAGTTTTCAAGTTTCAACTTCAACATAGTGAGTTCCATTTCTTCCTTGTCATCAAGTTTTTGAGTTCCATATTCAACACACTTAACCACGTTAAAAAAGTTTCACCGAACTACATGAGCAGAGCATTGGTGCCCGCTATTAACCATGGGCCCGTTAAGTGACACGTTGGACTCAGAACACGATGTGAACACTGTAGAATGCCCTTTCTGGAATTTAATATTTTGCTCTAGTTAGGTAGAATATTCTATTCAAATATTTCTTCAATACCATTAAGTGTTGTATGGATTTGGGGCTAGATGTAATTTCTTCAAACTTGGAGGGAGGTAAGTGCAATTTACCTTATTTATAACTACAATCATATTCCTTTCCTAATCCCTTAAAAAAATTTCGTTTTCACTCTCACTCTTTATCTCACATTTGCCTTTTTATATAATTTGACTATAAAAAAGTGCTTTTATTTTTTTTCATCCAAATAGACTTCTAAGTATTTTTAATACTTACAAGCACTTCTCAAATTATTTATCATAACGTAAAATAGTTTTTTCTTAAAAAAAGAAAATGCTCTACAAAAAATAGTTAAGAAAAAAAAGCACTTTTTTTAAAAAGCCAATCCACATGCACTCTAATTCTTTAACTACAGTTGCAAATAAAAAATCCTCTCAATAATAGCCATAAACCTTTGTCTTCTCCCTACTAAATTTAATGACCCTGAAATTCAATTAAATTAGTCCAATCAAAATTTAATAACCCTTAAACTCAATTAAATCAGTTAAATTTAATCAATAAAAATCTAATTATATGACAAAATGAGAACATATATTCTCTTATGTAAAAATTACTTGCCTTGTCACGTGTAGTAGTCATCAATCATTGATTAGGTTTTGTGTGTGTTTGTTTGGAATTATTTTGGTAAAAAGTTACTTTTTTTATAAAAAAAAATCAGTTTTCTTATGTCTTGATAGTTTTTTTAAAAATAATCAGATTCTCAAAAAAATCTATTTTTAGCTTTTTTGTAAAGCTGAAAAGAGTAGTTTATGAAAAAAATTAATTTTCAACTTTTTCAGCTATATATAAAATTTAAATTTCAAAATCACTATTTTTAAAAGTTGAAACAAATACACTCTTTGTTTAATTGCTCATCATTGATTATTTTTAGGGTCGACTCATTAAAAAGATACCTAAAGCTCTCTTATTACTAATTTTTTTTTTCATATATGTGACTCATTCAAGTCATTACTTTAATGGGAAGAAATCTCGAACCATTTGAACAAAACTTGTTAGCCAATTTTAGTAAATCGCTCAAACCAAATATCTAAGGGTCATAGGTAATAAAAAAAAATGAGTACGGGATTATTGTTCTCATAAGGAATGTAAATTAAGTACCAATTCATTTAGAACATTTACTGTTTGAGCAATTGAAAATATAAAAATTGAGAAAAAAAATAAAATAAAATATGAATAGGAAACAATAAAAAAATGAATAGGTGTTAGGGTATGATTTTACTTGGTGACCCAAATTATGAATTATCTAATTAAAATCTAATTCCTAATTTAATTAAATTGCTAGTCGAATTTCTCAAAACTTATAATCACAATTCAATAGTTTGATATTGTAATCCTCTTAAGATAAATTGAATAAATTAATCAATTAATATCTTAATGTTATTCTAAACTTATCTTAAGGATGAAGAATAGGAATTCACTGTATGATTCTGTAGAATGAAGTACTTACATTTACAGGCTCTTTAATTCATGGCAATTTTTAGATTGACTTATTTTATACAGTGAATTAACATTCAGCAATATAAAACCATAGAACACTCAAAGAAGTGGCTAATTCCTAGAAAGCATTAAGAACATTAAAAGTTACTCAATTAATTAAAAAAAAGAATTAAATTAAAAATTAAGAGTACATAATTTGTTCTACTAATCTAAATCACCCTAACACCTAAAGAAAATTAAGGAAATATAAAAAGAAAAGAACCTAAACCATAGAAAAGTAAATCCTTCTTATCTCTCTCTCTCTCAGAACTTTCCTTCTTTCAACCATTACAATTATTTATAGAAAAAGAAAAGGAATCAAATCTTTAGAATCCCTTAATTTTCTCTATAAAATAAATCTTTAGATCAAATCTTTATTTGCTCCTCTTCCAAATCTTTTTCAATTCTTCAAATTCAAATATTAAAATCTTCAAATCTCCATCGAATCTTTTCCTTTATCTTCTCATTAAGCCCCAATCTTATCTTTTATCACTGTATCCAAACAAATCTGATGAGAATCTTTCTCTATTAAGTACAAAATAATTATGTTCTAATTGATAGCACTCATAAAATAAATTTATTGAAAATAATTAAGGAAATCATCATGTTGAGAACAAATTTGAAATAATTAATGCACAAATATGGGGTTAAAATAATAAATTTAATTTAAATACGTTCTTAGTATAAAGCAGGTTGTCTGGCTGTTAGCCCAATAGAAATAGTGGAAAGTCTTATTTCATCTGAATAATAGCAATTATAATGAAGGATCTCTGTAATTTACCAGCACACCTGCATTTTTATTGATTAATGATATAAAGCTATTTTATCTTATTAATACATCAAATTAAATTTTAAAATAATATATTTTTATGATTATCACAAAACACGTAAGAGGATCTGGTCGCAACAAAAATACAGTTTTGTTATTTTAGAAAAAGTTGTTTGGCGAATTTTTAATCAGTTCCGTAACATTACAACTATGCATCAAATTTCAAAAAGTGAAGTAACAGCAGAAATTGACGCTACATGCATATACGCGCATTAAGTTACAACAGCCAGCCTTCACATCATAGCCAGTGTGGTCGTTGACACCATTATCATGTTGTGTTTCATTGGTCAATGGTAGAATCGTTAACCAAAGTGACTTCATTGACTTATGTACGACTTTTCTAACCTATTATACATACAATCAGACGAAGAAGTGTGGAAAAAGAAAAAGGAAAGAGAATTATAAAGACAAATTGATTGCTTCTGGTAAACGTTATCCCAACAATTTAATATAAATGTAATACTATGTTTAGTTTGTAGATGTAGGTAATACATCACAATTATCTCTGGCGTCTAAGATTGTCCTAATGTTATTTTAATATAAAACAAGCTCATCTAATGTTTCAATAATAACCATTGCTTTAACTGTTGAAATTACCATTAGAAAATTTTTTAATCAAGTAGAAATATTTTATATGTAGATCATAATTTTTGAAAGAATTATTTCTTCAATCTGGCTAGTTTGCAGATGAAAAAATGGCTACTTTTGAAAATAAAACAGAAATCTCAGTGTGATCAATCATTAGAATCCCAAACAAAGCATTGGTTAGACAGAAGGGAGAAAATGCATTATATATACGAGCGAAGACTTAACATGTAAACGTATGGAGAAAATTAGAGGAATATTGATCATATCAGTAGGAATGCTTGGAACAGGGACAGGTTGAAAAAGTGGATTAATTATCAACTTGGCTTGGAAGAAGAGTGAGCATGAAAAAAAGAATAATGAAAGGAACATTACAAATTATTATGTGTGGCTTAAGAGTAAAGTAAATTGCAAGAGGTATTAGATTCGACAAACAACACACTATATATATATATATACGACTGAAAACTCATAATAATTAGCTATAAAGTACTATTTTTTGTATATAGTGATGATAAATATTATTTTCAATTTTTATAGAATTATGTATAAATAAATAAATAATTTAGTTATATAAGTGGTGAACTTATTTATAAGAAAATGAGAGAAATTATATTTTAATAATTATTAATTTTAGTTATGTAAATAATGAATAATCTAATAAAAATATTGTCATATAATATGAATTATTTAACCACATTTATTATAAACGTAAGAAATGTGCATGAGACCCGTATATAAATAATATTTTCTTTAGCTATAACATGTATATCAAAATGTGTATCACACTAACTCTAACTCATGCAATTGACAACCACTTAATGGAATTAGTAATGAATGTCGAGTCAAGCATGGATAAGAAGGTGTGTGTTTAACTTGGTTAAGTCAAATTTGTTTTAGATATCCATCCTTAAAAAGCTTTGTAATGTTGAAGCTTTCATAGGACGCCACGTGGCTAGATATGTTAGAAATATCATGCACTCTAGAGTGATTTTTGGTGCGACGCATGTATATATTTCGATTTTATTAATTATGGGAATTGCTACCACCTTTTCTGTCCCACTTTAAGATAAAGCAAAAGCAAGCGGGGGGAAATAGAAAAGCAAAGCAAGAAAAGAAATAACACAAAAGGAAGAAAGAAAGAAAATAAATAAAAAAGCAAAGCAATAATAAAGAAAGGAAAGAAAAGAGAGGAAAAACAAAGACACAAAGGTTCTCAAAACTCCATGATTATTCAAATTCTTTCAAAAACAGCTCCAAGCAGTGGTGTTCCCCCTACTTAATCAACCTCAGGAGCACCTCTCAAAGCTTCTACAAAGAACTTTTTTCTTTAGGGGCAGGAACATCAAGAAAGCAAGGGAAAGAGGAAAGAGAAAGAGAAAGGAAATTTTCTTTTTCTTTGTAAAAATATCAAAGAGTGAAGAAGAAGGAGGAGGAGGCATGAATAGAGGTGTTGTTCAGAGCTCACCGGTGCAACAAATGATGGCCGGCAACCTAACTGGTGGAACATCAATAGCATGAGGCCCCCTCTTCCACAAGCTCCTCCTTTCTTATCCACTCCTCCAAACTTTCTCGCCCCATATTCCTCTTCTTCTTTCCTTCCTTTGCCTTCTTGGCATGACAATCAAGAGCTTCCTGAGTCATGGAGCCAGCTACTCATGTATCTCTCTCTCTTTTTCTCTCACATGTACACACACAAAATAGACTAACATGCCTGCATGGCGAGGCTTAGTAGTTTCTCCCATATAAAGATTGCCCATGACCTGATTATATGCATACCTTCGTCATTAATTTTCAATTTTTCGCTTATTTAATATGACTGATTAATAGTGAAAATGTACACATGATCAAAATATGTGCAATTTTTTTCATGCGAGAGGATCCTGTCCTTTATATCTATGTTTGGTCGTGGAAGCATCCAAATCTAGTTGTTTTACTTCTTTTAGCTAAGCTTATTGGTGTGGTTTTGGTTATAGGGGTGGACTTTGTGGCTGAAGAAGATAAGGCTTGTATGGGCCATTTTCAGATTAAGTTGGAGAACTGGGAGGATCAAATGCTAAGTCAGGCTCCAAATGCTTCTCTCGTTGATGTCAAACAAGAAAGCTCGGTTAACAGCTACGTATATAGCCATGGAAACGAAGAACTTCCAACCATCAAAGCCTGCAGCTTGGTCTCCAAACTCCTGCGTCACAAGCTTCAGCAGCAACATGCTGGATTTCTCTAGCAATAAGACGGACGCCAGGCATCCCACCACCAGATCGATCATCTGAGGTAAGGCATAAGATTGGATTTGGTAGCACCCTTGATTAAGGATCCTTGATTAATTGATGAGAGTCAAAATTTTCTTAATTCATCACCTTTTCTTGGTCAATGAGTTACAGTGTTACACCAACTTACTTTTCATGAAACTTTACTAATTAACACCTTTAAATTTGTCCATGGAAAAGCTATCATATTTTGCAATATTTAAAAATCATATTTTCCAATGAACATACACGCGCTAAAGGCAAGAATCCTCCCACCTCTCTCTTTTTCCCTTTTTTTTTTTAAATGACAAGGGATTCTTCATTCTTTCATCATATATTGTGGATCAAAAACCTGATTATATATTTTGTTTTGATTATTTTCAAAAATTGATTAACTTAGTTTCTATAATCTTTAAATTAAAGTGAGTGATTTTATATATATACTATTATACTTGACCATGTTTTACATTAGTAGAAACTTAGACAGTACAAAAATTCAATTTTTTTTTTGTTTTTGATTTTAAGAATTTAAATTTAACCAAATTTCTTTCTTTCTGAAGTGTAACAGCAGTGCAGCTGGTGGGGCACTCAAGAAAGCTAGGGTTCAGCCCTCCACAACTCAGTCTCAATCTTCCTTCAGGTATAATGCAAACTACTATGCAGAAACTTCCAACTCCCAACTCTCTATCAGGCATACAAACACACACAAGCACACACAAAACACCATGTGGGTGGTAATTGCTGTCTTTCTTGGTTGTCCAGTAGCCAATCATGATGATTCTTTACCTTTCTTTCCTTTCACCGTTTTCTCTCATAAAGAAAGAATCGAAACTAGCCAAATAAAACAACAAAATAGAGCCAATTTTTGGGCATGTGCTTGCCCGACACAAATTTACATGATATATCTTCTTCTCAATTTCAGGTCAGGAAGGAGAAGTTAGGTGACAGAATTACAGCCCTTCATCAGCTGGTTTCCCCATTTGGGAAGGTAATTAATTAAGCCTTGTTTAATCAATTCATGGTTAATGCACATAAATTAACTAAACTAAATGTAGACATCCATTTTAATTAAAAAAATTATCAACATTCTGTATATAGAAAAACCCATTAAAAAAAGTTAATTTACCTATCCACCTTCAATCTCCAACTCCAAAAGAAGGAAAACAAAATCTTTCAGAAAACTGAAAACGATACTTTTTCTAGTTATAATCCCCCCACCCCCTCTCTTTTTTTCTCTGTCTTTATTTTTTTTTTCTAAATATTATTTTTTAAATAAATTAAAAAAGGGTTCGTTTATATCATTATATAGAAGTGATGTCTGGGAATATGACTGTGGAGGATTTAATTTTTGGTGTCGCATATATTTTACTTTTGCAGACTGACACGGCCTCTGTCTTGTTAGAAGCTATTGGATATATCAGATTCCTTCAGAGTCAAATTGAGGTGACGTTTCTTCTCCTATCCCTTCAATTAGTATTTCCCAAACAACCATGAGTCAGTGATATATGGCACGCTGTTAAAGGTCCATTTCACATTTGTGTTCTTTCAACACACCCTTTAGTTATTGAAGTTCTAAAAATATTCTCTTTTATTTTTTTTGGCCCTCTCCTTGGATACAGGCCCTTAGCTTACCATACTTGAGCGGTGGATCAGGAAATACGAGGCACCAACATTCTGTAAGAATATTATAAACCCTTTTCTGGTTAATTAGCGCAAATACATAAATAAAGCCATTTTTCTCACTTCCCGAAGCAAGAAGAATAATCACACACGCTCTTTCTCTATGCTCCTTGCTGCTTGTTCTCTCTTTTTGCATGTGCAAGAGCATACTAATTGGTAATTAATGAGTAATTATGTGGTACTAATTGAGTGATGATTGTAATTATTTAATGTTAGGTTCAGGGAGAGAAGAATTGTATATTCCCTGAAGACCCCGGTCAGGTATGCTTTTTCATTGGATCCATTAACCCGTTAAAGGGGTTTGGTGATTCTGCATTTGTAAAGAAGATATTGGTTCACCTTACATTCTATTATTAAATGAAGAAAGCATATAATTAAAGATAAATATCTCCAACTTTATCAGATATAATATTATTCTAAGATATAAATAATTAAACTAGCGGATTCCTTTACTCGTTTACTAATTGTAAAAGTTGAAAGGTGATTAAATTGTCATTTCATTTTACTTTTTGGTTATAGCTACTGAATGAAAACTTTGCTTGAAGAGGAAAGCACCAAGTGAGCAGGTATAATATAATTGTTCTCTTCAAATTCAATGAAGTTTAGTTTCTTCTTCCTCATTTTCTTTTGTAATTATAATAAAGCTAATATTACTTTGAATTTTTTTAATTAGGATTCTCAAGAAGAACCTCAGAAGGATCTGAGGAGTAGAGGGTTGTGTTTGGTTCCAGTTTCATGCACACTGCAAGTTGGGAGTGACAATGGAGCTGACTATTGGGCTCCTGCCCTTGGAGGGGGCTTTCGGTAGATCAAGTTTATAATTGGGGCAGCATATACATTGTATACATGGCAGCACATAAAGAGTAAAATTCATGGACATGATATAACATCATGAGCAGTCAATCTGCTAAAAAAATACTAAGGCTGATTGCTCATGATGCTATACTTCATTCCTGAATAAAATGTGTGCTAGCCGTGACAGAAGTATTTTGCAAGCCCTTGAGACTTCTTAATTCACTTGGAAATTAAGCTCTTATATTTACTTTCATTAGCTTAATTAAGATGGTGGTACAATGCAAGATTTCAATGTATATGCAATATTTGTATTATTAATCATTTGACTGCTACCTTTTTTAGCGGCATTAGTTGAACTGATGATCGTCATTCTCACTTATTTTCTCACTTTATATATTATATTACTAGTACTATTTCAAATTAACAAATTGTTCAGCTCATTGGGTCATTGAGGAAATTTAGGAAAGGTAAAGATTATGACTCATCATCATGAGCTATATATATTAATCATTGAGAAGATCAAAGCATCTATGTACGTCTCAAGCTCTCTAATTTTCGGATTAATATATTGGTATCCCATTAACTACATCTAAAATACGGGCCATGAACAAAATTCAGAAAGATTCCTGCAGTACTTTAGTTTTATATATGGTCAACTTGTTGAATCGTACGTTTTGAGTACAGCACTGTTAATTATTCACGAGGTGTAAATTCGTACACGTAAAAGTTAGGTTAGGGCCACATGTCCACATATATTCTATGTACTCTAGCTTTTTGAAATTCTTAGTATATAGTCAGCACAAACTTTGCTTATTGTTCATGTGCATGTTTGGAGTAACTTTTGCTCCCGTAGAAGGCCTTCCAATAACCTAAAAATGAATTTGAACAGCAATGACTCTTGTTTGGTGTAATGTTGAATCCGTGAAAGTCATTTCTACGGCAAAAAAGGTCTTCAATAGAAGAAGACCCAAGAGTTACTTCTCATTTTAGGTTGAAGAAAAATTATTAAAATACCCTCAATTACTCACTCCCACCACTCACCCAACGGCTCCATCCTCTCTTCACGACAAGGCTTCACCTTCACTTCTTCACTCTCTACTCCAGATCTGTCCTCATCACCCACATCATCACGTCGGCGCCGCTGAGCTCCATTAAAGTCGATCTGGCATTTGTTCTGCCACCGTCGCTAGTCCTTCGTCGGATCATAGCTACACCGGTTGTTCGATCTGTCATTGTGTTCTTTGTCATTGCGGAAGCCGTTCGATCTTTGTCATCGCCGTCTCTAAATGGCCCATAGCTACGTGTTGTCGTCCACCACACGTCCTTCGTTGTCGTCTACCGTCGATCCTTCATTGTCATCCACCGCTGTATAGCCTCTGCCGCTTCTTCCTTCTTCAGCTGCGCTTCGGACCTCAAGACCACTGTTCTCCACATGACCTGACCTCGGTAGCGCCACGGACCTCCACCGCGACCACGACCTCAGGCGCCACTTCTTTCTTCTTGGTGCGCCCGGACCTCGGTCCTCTCTCTCTCTTGGTTCATCACTGATTCAGGTTGAGTGAAAAAAATTGGAGCCCTCTCTCTCTCTTGCGGATCACTATTATGTTGAAGAGTGAAAAAAATTGGAACTTTAATTTTGGAAGTTCACCATTGAATTTCAGATTTGATAAATTGGTAGTCATTGAATTTGATTTGATAAATTGCTTCTCCTTGCTTTTACGATTTAATTATCTGAGGAAGAATTTTCTTGTAAAATTGTTTGACAATTTATGATATTATTTGATAATTTCTGTATAATTGATTGAGTGTAGTAAAACTAATTGCAATGGAGTAAAATTATTTTGGAGTTGTAAAACTGATAATGGAGTAAAATTGTATTGGAGTTGGTAGGATCTATTGATTTTGAGGATTTGATTATATATTGATCTTTGATTGTTACTCTGTTTTGTTGTCATTGGTTCTTTGTTGTGTTATTGACTTTTCAAGTTATTATGTGACACATTCAACTATGACTTGTCAAAAGTACAATCAAAATTAAAAATTATGAGATTTTGGCTTTTTCATATTTATATGACTAAATTATGACATTTTTTATGTGTATATGAGGTAGGATGTCAAATCCTAAGCTGATTAAAAGGACTAATCAGTCGAAAGGAAAAGCCCCGTCCCAAGGTTTGCCGTAATGATCAAAATCATGGAGCCCAAAGCAAAGGCTATTTGGGATCGGACAACAATGAAGTTATTGATGCTTGTATAGAACGAAGTGACAAAAAGGTGAACAGCTTGAGTGAGCGTGCGTTATCGAAAAAGGTTGGAGAGATGCAATTGACCAATTTTGTGCTATTAGTGGGAGAAATTATAATAGAGTACAATTGAGAAATAAGTGGGATAGTCTAAGAAAAGAATAGGTTGTTTGGTACCGTCTATTTCAACATGCAACTGGATTAGGGTGGAATAATGAGAAACACACTTTTATTGTAATAAAGGAATGGTGGGATGCAAAGGAATTGGTAAGCATTTGTGATTGTTTTTATATTTTTGAGCATTTTTAATCAATCTTTTTATTATATTTAAAGTAATCAAAATTTAATTTTGTGTAGGAAAATCCACCTTATGGTGGGCAAATCTGCACTAATGAAGGACTACCATATGCACATCAATTGACATATCTTTTTAAAGATAAAGCATGACCTGCAAAGGAGAGTTTGCTTGGACACCTTCAAGCAGAGAGTTGCCAGATAGGTATGATGAATATGACCAAAATAATGCAGGGTTAGAGAGTGTTGGTTTTGATAGAAATGAAGGTTACGGAGATAGTGATGATCAACTATAGGTCTTTGATTTGGTGATTATAATAATATAGGAGTAGGAAATATGAATATAAACACCTCTCCAAGGTGAAGAGAGTGCAAGGAGTGGAGAAAAGAAGAAAAGAGAGGGGAGGGGAAAGAGGGCAAAGAAAGGGTAAAGCAGATAATGCCACCAAGATCCAAGAACACCTAAAATCCATGACTTTTGCAGTTGAGTCTCATGCTGCTGCTATTGTTGCAAAGAAGTAAGATCCTCATAGTATTGGTGCAGTAATGGCTGAGCTTCATATGTTAAAATCAGTCATGGAGAATATTGATTTTTATGCTAGAATGTTGTGAGGTACTAATGAAGAAGGAAGCAAGAGCAATGTTTTCTCAAATTCTAATGAAGATCTGAATATTGCTTTTAGGCGAATGGCATATAAAGACAATCTTTGTTAGTATAAGTGATAATGTGTATGACTTATTTAGTATATTTTTATTTAGTATATGTGCATTTTAAATTAGGTGTTTAACATATTTAGTTTAAGGTTTATTATGGTTTGTTATATTATTATTGTATTATTTATTAAGTTCAAGATCTTTTAGTTTATACTTGTTAACTTATTGTTGTATTAAATATATATTTAGTTATATAAATTAATATGCTTTTTAATACTTTTATTTATTGCAGATCTTTAGATATAAATGTCTTCTATATCCTCAAGTGAATGTGAGGAAAATTCGGAGATAAATGACTCAATGAAATAGATGAAATGATCGTGCCTATGGCAGCTATGGCAGGGATTTTAGTCGGAGAATATGCTTTAAAATATTTGTGCAAACAACCATGTAGGACAAGTGAACTAGCTGGACATAAATGAGTCAAGAAATTTTACATGGAAATGATAGGCGATGTTATGAAATGTTTAGGATGGATAGCAGTCTTCTCATTGGTTTTATCTTTGCATTAGTTGAGCATGGTTTAAAGAGTACTAAATACATGGGAGTAGATGAGATGGTTGCTATGTTTTTGCATGTTCTAGGACATGGAGTAGGAAATAGGATAATCTAAGAAAGGTTTCAACATTCGGGTGAAACAGTTAGTAGACAATTTCATACAGTTCTTCGTTCATGTTTGAAGTTATCATTTGATTTGATCAGGCCACAAGATTATAGATTTGAACATGTGCATGGGAAAATTCAACATGATAATGTCGGTATTGGCCATACTTTAAGGATTGCATAGGGGCAATTGATGGTACTCATGTGCCATGTGTAGTTTCTTCCAAAGAGAGTGTAAAATATATTGGTCGAAAAGGATATACATCACAAAATGTCATGTTTGTTTGTGATTGGGATATGTGCTTCATATTTACATTGCCTGGATGGGAATGATCAGCTCATGATGCTCGAGTTTTTAAAGATGCTCTGACAAAGCCAAAGTATAACTTTCCTTAACATTCTTTGTTTTGTAGATTATGATTTTAATAAGGCACACTTTATTTTAGGTAAATATTATTTGGTTGATTTTGGTTATCCAACAGTTGGGTTACTTGAGTCCATATAGATGTGAGCGGTATCACTTACCGAATTTAGGCGTCCGGTAGCTTCAACAACCATAATGAAGTGTTTTATTATTTCCACTCTAAACTTAAGAAGCTTCCATAGAAAGAACTTTTGGGATATGGAAAGAAACAGTTTTGCAATTCTTGCGTCATATGTCTAATTTTAAATACATGAGCTCAAGTGGAGATAGTTTGTGTACTACAATGGCCCAATACATAACTTTGTGCTTCGCGAAATAGTGTACCGGATTTTTGAGTTTAAGTCATCTTGAGGGAATATATGATAATAGTAATAGTGAGGAAGATCTTAGTGTATAATGATGGCAACTTGAACCATACATATCTTGATGTTGATTTGACCTTCTTCGGCAGAAATGGATTATGTTAGGTAGCCAAGATTAGAGATGAAATTGTAGCTTCAAAATAGGAACTAGTAGATATTGTTATTTATGACTATATTTATATTTTGGAATACTTAGTGGATTTTAGTTTGTTTGTAACATATAACAGTAAGATATGCAAGTGATACCATATTTATATAGTAATTATTCTGTAATGGTAATGGCAATATATGTGTGTAGGGAGGAGATTACTTGTAGTGGTTCAAATCTTTGATTTTTATAGAGAGAAAAAAAGAAAGCAATCAATTTGGATCTTTGCTGCCCTCTGAATTTTGAATCTTTTTCAAAATTCAAATCTGTAAGGCTCAGTGATGTTTCTCTTTCTCTCTAAATCAAATATTAATTTCTACAATAACCTAGAAAGATGATTAATTAATCATTTGGTCGCTGTGCAGTGGCCCAAGAAGCACGGACAATGTTACATGTAGAGTGTGTAGGGCAGAATTACTGCCTCCCCACTCCAGGTAGGACCTACTACTACAGAAAATAGAGAAAGAAGGGAAAAATGGAGTTTTAGAGGCCACAAATGTCATTAAAGAGGTATAGATCCATATTCTGTCCTTCTTCTTCTTCTTTTCTTTTTTTTGGAGATTGAATTAGAAAATGCTTATCCTGAAACAATCAAGAATAATAAAATATAAGAGAAGAATAGTTTCATCAAATTAAATTTATGTATAATTTTATACATATCTACATATAATTATTTAATTCATCTATCCAAATTTTCTACTTTCATTTTTACTTTTTATATTAAACTCACCCTTAGTTTCAAAATTTTCAACGCGATTAGTAATTTAGTATAAATTGTATCCCTGTAAATCCTAGATCACTTGTGCTGTTGTACCCCGTTAAATAATCAGATGTATGGTTCTAGATATTTAATTTAGTTATTTTGTTCTGTGCAGGAGATAATTGAACAATTGGTTTGGTCAGAAGAGGAAGATGTGGTAGAGAACTTTGGTGGAACAACAGAACACTGGAGCACACAAGAGGCCACACTCGCCAGACCATAATGAACTCGGATAATATTCTCATATCAAACCTCACCTTTAGAAATTCTCCTTTCTGGACCATCCATCCCGTTTACTGCAGGTTTGATCTTTTTGGCTATTTTTCTCTTCTACTAGTAGCAATGTAACTTTGGATACTACTAATTATATTATTTGTTTTAGAACACACTTCAACAGCTTTTACCAGTTTTGGGTAGCAATTAATGAATTAACCCATAGTTTAGTTCAGTTGATTGAAGGTCTTTTTACATTGTGCGCAACTGTATCCCATCCTGTCCAGTTCTAGGAATGGGATACATGTTATTCTAAGTATTTAACAAACTCAATTTAAGTACACCATGTTAAAAAATTAAAATTAATTATGACTTGTTGGATCTTAGCAGCTTTGTAACTCTTTAAACACTTGGGAATTAAAATAAACAGCATCGTTTCGTTTCCAGAAATATTTGTGAATCAAAGGGATGTCAATTTTGGCTCCTCTAAATGCCCCAAATACTGATGGCACTGAGCAGGTTTCCCCTTTATTTCTATTTATCTTATTTTTTTGCATTCTGTTATCCCTGCTTGGCTTTGGGCATCTTAGCCATGAAATCAAGTGGGAAAATCATTAGCTTATAAATCATGTTATAGTCTCTCACTACTGAATTTCCTTCCTGATGATACAGACTCAAGTGCCAATGTGTGTATTGAAGATAACTGCATAGAAAGTGGAGATGATCTAGTAGCCATCAAGAGTACAGTTCAGGATCAATGTGGAATCACCATGGCCCCATCCTAGCACAAATATCATAGTCAGGAGAGTTTCAGAAGAACTGCCCCAGCTTGTTCTGGAGTAAGAGTAGGCAGTGAGATGTCTGGAGGAATTTCAAATATTACAATTGAGGATCTGCATGTGTGGGATTCTGCGGCTGGTGTTCGCATAAAATCTGATAAAGGCAGAGGTGGCTACCCTGGCCAATGTTAGTATAAGCAACATAAGAATGGAAAGAGTCAAGATCCCCATTAGGTTCAGTAGAGGTTCAAATAATGGCCATCCTGATGATGGAGTGGGATCCAAAAGCTGTTCCTAGATTTAAAGACATTTCTATCAACCCAATGTGGTTAGTGTAAATTCAACCAGCACCAGTTTTGGAAGGTATAGAGGGCTCATCATTCGAGAGAACATGCTTCAGAAATATCACCCTCCGTGGTGTTGCCTCATCTGCAAAATGGCATTGTAGATATGTCTCTGGTTCTGCCACTGAAGTGTTTCCTGTTTCATGTCCTGAGTTGAAGAACACTGGCAATTCACTCGTGGTGTTCACCTTCTGACGCTGGAAAAAACCAGGGTTTTGCTCACATTGCTTGATTAAGCAGTATGAATGAGCCTTGCTTATGCAGACTTTTGGTGATACGCAAAAAGTAGGCTGGATTGAATTGAGCTTTTGAAGCCTAATCAATGTGACATCTTCCTGCCGCCCAGTATGGACATATGAATCTGATCGGTTTGTGATTGGAAAGTGCAGGGTGCCATTTGATTGGGATGTGTCCCCTCTCGCCTTGGTTGGTGGCTATAGAAACTTGAGTTGCACCTTGGCTTTTTGCTTAGTTTAATGGTGTAACCAGTGATTCTTATTGCAAAATTTATTTATTACTTTTTGTATAGGCAGTTTATTCCAATGGGAGAGTACACAATAGAGTACACTGAATGTAGAGAACAATCTTTTGGATCTTAGATAGCAGATCATTTTTAAGATACAAAGATACTCATGAAAATTGATTGATTAATATAATGCAGGCGGCATCGATCTCACTGCAGTAGAAAGTATGGTGGCAACATTGATGGTCATGAACTTGGCTTCACCTTGCATAATTAGATGGCATGTGCTATATATGTAAGGGATATTATTTATTATTAATACTTAAACGCTTTTTAGGTAGCATGTGATGATGGTATTGATGAGCTGGCAGTGTGTGGTAACAAAGATAAGGGATAGTGGAGTAGTGACAATAATAAGTAATAAAAATTAAAAATGAGTGATGGACTGGAATATTGGGTGATAAAGGTGGCAGTCCAGCGCTAAATTTGGCTGTGGGTGGTGATGGTCATGGCAAAAGTAGGGTGATAAGCTTAAATGGATTAAAGTAATTTTTTAAAAATATATATATAATGTGCTAAACTAAAATTTTATTTATCACATAGTGTTGAACAATAATTCTCCCATCAATATAAATGGTTCGATGTGTTACACTGAGCTCAAATAAAGATTAATCAAAAAGGTCTAGCCAATTTTAACTACTCGTAGTTTGAGGAAAAAAAACAATAATTCTCCCAAACCTCTAGCCACTACTATAATAACGTTTCATAATGTACTGTAGGGTCCTTTTAGAAGATTTATTTATAATGGTAAATAATAGTCAATAATGAAATTGAATGAAAAAAAAAGAAATGATATAGATATATGTATGCCACATTTTTGTTTGGGAGTTTGATGAAGGAAGAGAGGAGAGTTTTTGTACTCTTGTTTGGGAAGTTCAATGGCTAATCTAATAGAATGGAAAGTTAAAATATTCCTATTTTCTTTAACAAAAAATGAGTTGTCTCTCCCAAACTCTCAATACAGGGAGACTTAATAAATTTAACATTTTTATGTAGCAACTGTGACAGGATCTTAAAATGTCTCTTTAGCCATTCCATGCTTTTTTAATAATAATTTCCAAACACATATTTTGTAAAATTGACTTTACCAGTCCAAACATTACCTTAGGAAAGGAATGTATAGTATAATCATTGATGCCCCAGTGGCAAAATAATTAATAACCTGCAAAATGATTTAGACTGCGGAAGTGAGTGAATACTGATGACTCATAGGACTGGAGCTTACGCTGGGAATAACTTGTCCGATACTAACTCAATATTTTGATTGGACTATTTTACCCAACATGAACTTGATCTTGATTATGACCAAATTAATGATTGATCGAGATCAATCTGGCTGAAAATTAAAAATTAATATGGATTTTAAATATTATATAGTGTGAATGATAAAATTTTATAAGTAAAAGTTATCTTTTTTCAAAGCACCAAAAACTAAAAATTAAGAAATATTATGTAATATGTAATTTGAAACATAGATATCATTATAAAAGATATTATTATTTATGCATAAAGCGTTAATTTAAGTTAAGAAATTCTATAATTTGTTGTAAATATTTTTTAAAGGTAATAAATTTTAAAGCATTATAAAATATTGAATTCAGTGAAACCAATCAAGAAAGCATAACAACTCCAAACTCAAGTCAAAAAACTATATTAGGATTAAATTTGAAGAACCCAACCCAACTTAATTAGTTTCCGGATCATTCTGGGATCACATAAGGCCAAGATTGGTTTCATGGAGAGGGAGAGCGCCTCCTAGTGAATACAAAGGATTTGCTCTCCCAGCTTTAGACAACACAACCTTCTTCGCTACATCACAGCCCTACATAGAAAACTTAGGCCTTAAAATTGACAGATTATCTTATTCGAATTTTACGATTTTACAAATAAATACATACTCAAACCCATCACAATCCCAGTAGCTGCTGCTGCCATTCCAGTTAACAGCATTGGTGGATCATACAAGCACTTCCACTCGACCCAATAGATTTGATAGTGTTTCTTTCAATTCAAGCAAATGCACTTCACACATCACATTATAGCAAAGCCAGTAGTGAACTCCAAGAATGTCATTACTTGTATTTCTTGCAACCCCAAAACTCATCGCTAAAGACTCGTCACATCAAGACTTACTTATGACATCAACATCTTACAATCATATATTATATAATTTAGAAGAAGACCATTATTCACTCATAGCAAAACTACTAGCAGGACAACATTGACTAAGTGGAAAAATCAAGATGAAGATGCGAGTCCCGTTCTTCCATTTTCTTCATGTACTTTCTTCTCTGTGGCCTTTACCAGCATCCAAGTTTGCTTAGCAGACTGTGATAATCTACAGGACACATGCCCCGCAGCACCACCCCAAAAGCAAACCATATTCATCAGCTATGGCCTCCTTGCAAGAACCAAGCTAACGACACTGATCAAGATTTCAGAGACCACGGAATTAAGTAGAAAGCTGGTGCTAGAGACGATTTAGGCTCAGCAATGAACATTGTTAGTGCTTCCAAGTTTCCTGGCCTTAACACTCTTGCTCTTCTCCATTGGTAGAATTGACGTTGAAGTGGATGGGATGAGTGAAACCTCCACAATCATCCAAGAGCTACCGAAATGATCTTTGTCAACCAAAGGCATATTGGTAGCTGCATTTCTTGATACACAAAACAAGCTTTTCCAAAGGATTCTAAGGGCAGGTGATGTGTTTGTGATCCCTAAGGGTTTGTTCCACTTCTTTCATAAACCTGCGTGGATCATCCAGCTGCAGTTGTCTTCTCCGTGTTTTAACAGCCAGAATCCGGGGCTGGGATCCCTCAGTGCTAGTACACCTTCTGACACCACATTGGAATCCAGTAGAGAAACTAAAGGGGAAGCTCACCTCACTTTCCTGACCCAGAACTTCATAGCATTACTGATTTGACTTCACAAGTATTAGAGATCATTTACAGTTAGCCATTTCATATTGTATCATGAATCATGATTCATGACTTTACCAAAATGTTGGGTGCACACTTAACTATATATATTGATCGCCTGCTATATGAGTTTGTGGTCTTGTGGGCAATATAAGTGTCAAATTGTATTCCACTTTGTAGTTTCATTCTTTTTTTTTTTTTTTATGACAATATACTTGATCCCTTGTGAAACTAATTTTGACTTCTGATTATATTTGCCAGGTAAAGAGAAAATTCAACTGTATGTTTTTAAAGCCCCATCAGGTTATAGAATCTGAAACAAACATGATCACAGCCAAACAGCATTGATTTGTTTCCAATGGAGATAATTTTCAATCGTATTGAATTGAACTGTTTCTTTGCGTACCCGTTGCACTTTTACTGGCTTTCCCTTAATCAATTGTCCCATTGGTTTTCTACTCTACAGACCGATCAAGACATGGATGGTTGACAAGCCTCAAAACATTTTCACCAATCATGAGGACTTTGATGACTTTGATGCGTAGAGTACCATGCATTAACCAGAAGACAATCACTAAGGAATGTAAATTTTTGCTCCTGGATTCCAACTAAAAACCTTACTAAGATTGCTAACATTCTGGCTTACAACTACAGACTAGAGTGCTCTTTATTGGAAGACACGAGACAATGTCTGAAATTTTGGGGTATTAATTTTCTCAACGTATAAAATCTTAAGAACGATAATGTGCATCTCTCTCTCTCTCTCTCTCTTTCCCAGTTAATCCATTAACTTTCATTAAAAAAAAAGAGTAATTATATATCGTGCAAAATTTTTTAATATAAATAGCGCGAATCACTTGAAAAACGAGGAAAATATATTTGTAGTTCATGTATTATTGGTAATAAATTAAAATAATACAGTCGAAGATTCAAAATTAATAGTGTCATGTCATATTTGTGAAAAATTCTTAGTATATATTTATGGAGGAAGAGTTATTTCTTCCTCCACATATATTTCAATCATAAAATAACTAAAAATATGAGAAAAAAAAAACAATAAAAAATAAATAAGTGGTTAAAAAATAATATAAAAAAATTCTTCCTCCACATAATATGAAAAAATAACTATTAATTTGTACTCGTTGGTCTTTACTAAAATGGATTTCTCTACTAACTAGAAAAGAGAGTACATGCAATACTTAGGTAAAAGGAAAATTATTTGCTCTGAGATATAACATTTGTTTTGTACACATTTTAAACAAAGGGGATTGAACTATAGAAATAAATATAAAAATGGAAATCATACAAACTATTTCGTGTTTATTTGGATTTAACTTTGATAGAATCGTAAACATTCTTTGCATTATCATTTAATAATGTAATATTAAATTACAAATAAACTTGACTATTATAAACATCATCGAATATGATATACTATAAAAAAAATAATGCTAACTTGCCATAAAACTATTTTAAACTCTTTGTTGTTAATAAATCATTATTCACGACATGTAAGTACAATACTTATAATTATAAGAGAATAACTAGTATTAAAAGAAAAAAAAAAGAAAGAAAAAGAAAGAAGAAGAAAACGCCAAAACTTAAGTATTTAAATAGATAGCAGTTACAACTTAGAAAATATAAAGTAAAGTATATTAAACGAAGAAAAAGAGGCTACTAAAAGGTGTGATCCTTCCCTAAAGTACACATAATTAAAAACAACCGAAAAATGAACTGTAAATTATGAGCTAGACCCTTTAGTATTTGTCTTTGTAATGGCACCAATATATGTGTAAAGAACGTCAAAGGATCCCCCAATAGTGTCATCATGGGCCAGAAGAACTTCCCACTCCAAGAAGAAAGTCTATGAAGGGAATTACACCCTTTTGTTGAAGAGGTTCAGGTTGTTGTTGCTCATCCCAGTGTTCATAGGAAAACAACTTACAAAGTGCGTGTGGATGTTTACCAGTGTTACTGCGCTTGATCGAGTCCTCAGTTGTGTGAGCATAATTAGAGCCCTTGGAATTACGCGGAAGGGGGGAACAACCTTGCCAATAGTTGGAATTCCTGGGGCCCAGTGAAGCTGTAAGTAACTCCCAAGAATAGTAGAAGGACTATTACTATAAGAAGGAAAATTGTCCAAACCATATGATGATGATTTCTCTCCAGCAATTGAAAAGAAACAACAGAGTGCTCTTTGTAAGCTTTACTAAGCCACACCAGAAGCATCAAGAAAGCTCGATGTGATGGTTGAAGAACCGCTAACTAGAGTCAAAGGATCAGTTATTGATGCATGTGAGGAAGACGCACCAAAGATTCCCGTGTTTTGTTGTAGTTTTGCAACATAAGATTAATACTTGAATATGTTATGGCCCGCATATTTGTGTCATCAGCAAACATTGCCAAGCGCTCTCTCTTCCTTCTGGCTGTTAACACACATGGAAGTGATTCTTCACAGCATTGTCAGTTCTTCCTGGGAAGAATCTGGCTGTGCAACCATTTGTTGTTCCCTTCACTTTGGCGGAAGTGCTAGCAACATTGGAAACTTCACTCGTCGTCGGTGAATGGCTTTTTAATGATATTTGAGTCTAGTTGATTGTACCACCTCAATCTGCAACTTTTCCCTAGTATGTATACAAATTAAATAATAGAAAATTTTCACTCTTCTAAAATAAATTTAGTTCTTAATTACAAACAGACTTTGAGAATAAATAATCATATTTTTTTGCAGGCAAAGAGAAAAGGAGAAGGTATATAACTAAATAATATTATGTTGTTGTACACCAAAAAAAATATATATATATATAATATTAATGTTGTCATGTATATATACAAAATATTAATTACCTGATCTTCCTTCAAGATGTTCCAGAAATAAAATTCCAATTTTGGGGACCGTATGTGCTTCACAAGTTGCTTCAATCCTCTCATCTTCACTTGGGTCTCCAATGGCCCCTGTTGCAACCTCTTTCTACTCTCTCCCGAGTCTCTACGCTGCTACTGTTGCTGCTGCTTCTGAGTCTTCCCATCTTATAAAATCTATATGGAGGGACAATAAGAGAAGGGCAAGAGCACACGAGAAGGGTTTAAAGTATATAGAAAGTGCTTAGTGAATGTTCATTTTTTCCATAAGAAAAGTGACATTGAGGAAGTAAACTTCCACGCCCTGTGTATATGATGTATTGTAACACTAACATATGATCACTGTTTTTAAATAAACAGAGAAAATATTATGTACCCGTTCAACCTAAACATTATAACTCCATTTGCAAGTTCCCCCTTAGGAATTCCTCTCGTCTATGATCTATATAAGGACTTATATATGCCTTGTAGTATATAATATATGACAGGGAAAATCTCACTTCCAGCAAGCTTGCTTAATTTATATATGATTGTTCATGTTTGGAAGTATTTTTCTTTCATGCAGTTTATTACAGCTACAGATAAGGAAGTTCATTAATGTGAATTTAGAGTAACTTTGCATGCTGTTAAAAGACAAAGTCCAACTTGACAACTTGAGAGTCATAACGCTTATATAAATAGGATCCTTTTTAAGCATTTACAAATCGTACAAAATTAGCTCATTTTGCTAACCCTCCCGTGATTGGGTGTGGTGTGGGACTCTCATGCTTTTTGGAATTTGGATCATCTAAAATATGATGATAACAAGAAATCCTAATATTGAGCCATTTGATTAAAATTTTTGTGAGAATTAATTTTTCAAAAGATAGAATTAGAATCGAGGAAGCAAAAAGTAGAAATGAAAATTATTTTATATTTAGATGTAATTATAAAAATATATTTTTATTAGAATTAATTAGAAGTTGTTAAATTATTTGAATGTGATAAATATATGATTCGTTTGATTAAGATTTTGGAAGAAATACTAACTTCAAAAATAGAACCATAAATGAAGTAGGAAATTATTTTTAGCGTTTGGATGTAATTATAGAAGTACTTTTTATTATAATAAGAAATTATTAAATTGTTTGGATCTTGAAATAAATATAAAAATATTTTTTGTATAAAATTATAATTTAGTAGATAAGGGAGTAATGTTTTCAAGAAAAAGAAGTTAAAGATAGAGATGGTAAAATAGTATGAAAAAGTAGTGAATTCCAAAATTTGAGACTAATTTCTTTCTATTTTACTGTATTTCTATTTTTGGATAAACAGCTCTCTATTTACTTTTTAAAAAAAAAAATAGAAAATTTTGTTATTTTTACTTCCATTTTTCAGAGAAAGCACAAACAAATAATACTAGAAGTATTTTTTTTTCATTTTTTTAAAAGATACTTCCCTTTCCTTAAAGAAGCAAATCCAAATGCACTCATAAAAGTATTTTCAGTATAAAATTACAATTTAATAGATAAAAAGTGATATTTTTAAGAAAAAGTTCAAGGATCGAATAATAAAAAATAGTATAAAAAAAAGTAGATTTAAAATTAGAGATCTGTTTTTCTCTCTTTTACTTCTACTTTTGGAAAAAAATAGTTTCTCTATTTACTTATCCAAAAAAAAGAAAAATTAATTATTTTTTATTTTTATTTTTTAAAGAAAAGCACAAGCAAACAACACTAAAAGTACTATTTTTTCAAAAATTTTGATAAAAAAAGTGCTTCATCCAAACACACCCATCAAACTAGCAGAGTCAATTTAAAAATGCCATTTATAATGCATTATTTTTCTGTTCTAAACAAGTGTATGATTGTTCAAGGCTGCTAAATGCATTCAGTATTCCTTTTATTTGCACTAGTGTGATCTCATCCCCAGCTATAACCAATTTAATATCCCTTAATCATTATATATATCTCAATATGTTGGAGTTACAAGTTGTTCGTACAATATGTAGTTAATTAAACTTTGAGAGCCGGTAGAAGGAGACATTAACTTACAGTGGTAAAATAATGTACGACAAATTTGCATTGCACTATGCAGTTATGTATATAAACGCACAAATACTTATGCTCTCAAGTTATCACAATTTTTGGCATGATAACAAGTAGCCAATATATTTGGTTGAGGGATATATATACATACCTAAACGTAATACTCAGAGCAGTTCTCACCCCGTGTAATTGGCATTTGGTAGAGAGATTTTAGATATTGTGTATTCTTAAATGATTAAGATTATACATGCCAAGCTATATCAAACCTTGCCTTTCCAATTTGAAACCTTATTGCCTGTGTACATACACAAACTACCTTTGTTTTTGGGGTCCAATTTCTATTAATAACACATGACCACTGCTGCGAGGTTATTCACTAGTGAACGTTACCATACGTACATATATACTTCGCTGGCCCACAGTGCTTTGCGCTTTGTTAGTGATTAGCAGATCAACCATCTTGCTTATTTATTTGGCTACATATCAAATGTGCATCTTCGTATTTGGAGCTCTAATTAACTTATTTTGCAACCATGTATAGTAATGTAGAAATTAGGGTGTCGTTGTCACGATTCGATCTGAATAAAACTAAAGCATCAATACTTTGAGAATGTGTCCACGATTATTTCTGAGGCTGAAATGATATTTGTGTCCGTTTAATATGGCTTCAAATTTATTCAACCTAAGTATCCCAGCATCTTGACAAGCAAGATTACAATATTATATGGATGTAGTTAAAACTTCATGTAAAAAGTGCCTACAAAAGAAAATTTGGCATATCAAATAACGGACCTCTGTAAATGATTTTTGTAAGTTATATTTGATTAAAAATATATCAGGAAGAGAAATAATTTTACATGAAAAATGAGTTCAGTTGTGTCAGTCAAACCTCACTAACTCCAGGTTATTTCCATTTTGGTCATTGACTCCTCCAGTAGAAATTGTTTCAAAAGGTAAAATTTCCTTTTTCAAATTATAAAGTACCATCATATTTAATTTGCTTCATAGAGCAAAGAAAAACACTACGAGTGCCAAAGGTAAATCATGTGAGGCTTGTTCTGTATCTTATGCAGTAACAAAATCATATTTTCCACATCCATAGCAGGCTATAGTGAAATTTTTGAATTGTGATATGGCAGCAATGACCCATAACTCATTTACAATTTTTTTGCTCTTCATCTTTTGTTGGAAATATATTGATTATACATTGTCAATGTGCTTTAAAATTAAGCATCTAGCTAGCTTTTTTAAAAAAACCTATATCTGTACTTTGCACACATAGAAAAAAGGGAAAGGATAGATATATACCTTATCATAGTTCAAACTACCATTTTGAAAAATATTTTTATGACTTGTGAGATATATCTAACCAAATTAAAAGAGAGAGGAAGAAGCATAAGTACAAGCTGAAGTAATTTCCAGAGTTCAACGCTATGTCAAAGTAAACTGTAATTTGCCTTCCATTTTATTCTATAGATTTCGTTAGTGATACCTTCTATTACTCTCAAAATCTCCTATGATCCCTAGAATCCCATACACCCAATCTCATAAAGAGATAGCGGCTAATAATAGCTTTACAAGGATACCTATAAATAAATATATATCTAAAGGAGGCCTGAGGAAATGAACAAATGTGTTAACTTTTGCTTACAGAAATCAACATTCTGATCGACCTAGATAGATTAACCAACTTAGTGTGGAGATTGTGAATGGGCTGAATAATTTTTCTTCAACGTCTTGCTCACTGACCGATCACACACCAGCACATGAGATGTCTAACTTGGCTTTTTATTCAATCTAGAATTTTTCATTTCAACTTCTTTACCCATATGCGCAAGGCAATGATTTAATGCCAGCAACATCCCTATACTCCATAAATAGTAAAATCAAAGAAGTTGGTTGGTAGGTCTTTAATTTAGATGTCACAGCTTTTCATTTTGTTTTGTATGACAATAAACATACCAAATCTTTTTAGTTAATGAATGATATTTTTTCAGGAGAAAGTATTTTGACACTGATGAGCAGCTGCCCCGCTTTCATTGTCTCCTGACCCTGAAAGTTAAACTTCCCACGCCCCTGTATGATGTACTGTAATTTATACTCACCCTTTTGCTTCCCTCAGCATGCCAAAAGCAAGATTTGAGAAGAAATGACATAATGAATCTAGAAATTAATTACAAGTTCTGTATATGGATATAAAAGCGATAAAGAGGCAGCATGAAGCACTATTCCCAAAACATGTACTTTTATCTATCACTAGTATTTCTATCCGAGACGTTGCACTGCTTTGCACAGAAAACATATATTTTCATTTTATAATTAGTAAAACTTAAATTATTTACTGTTTGTAAAATATTAAGAATTAATAATCACAGTATTTAGTATGAATATAAAATATATATATATATATATATATATATATATATATATATATAATATTATTTTACACTATTATCTAATAGAAATAAAGAGAATTATCAACATAATTTATGTTTAGATAACTATCTATGATGACATAACATTTTCCATAATTTTTATTAGATGATATTATAAAATTATTTTATACTATCAGTATATTATCAATTAAATTCATATAATTATAAAAAATATTATGTTGTTATAATATAAAATATATTTAACATATAAAAAGTGAGAATTTTTTTGGTCAGGTAAAAAGTGCAAAATTTTAAATAACAGAAAGTAATATCTACCCGTTTAACCTAGGTTTATAACTATTTGCAAGTTTCCCCCTTAAATTCCTCTCCTATATGAGGTGTAAGAGGACTTATGCCCTTATTGTATATGACGGGGAAAACCCCACTTCAGCAAGCTTGCTTAGTTTATGTATGATTATTCAAGTTTGGAAGTATTTTTGTTTCATGCAATTTATTTGGGCCACAGATGAGGAAGTTCATTAATGTGAGTTGGTAACTGCATGCTCTCAAAAGGACAAAACCCAACTCGATAATAGGTTAAGCCTATGTAAATGGGATCTATTTTAAGCATTTGCAAATCATACAACTGTAGCCTTAGCAGACTTGGGAAAAAAACAACTTTCATTCTCTTAGCCTTCCAGGATTGTGTGTGGTTGGAACTCTCATGCTTTTTGGACCATCTAAAATATGATCATAACAAGAAGGAAAATATGGTACGAAACTCAATTCGTCAAAATCAATTTAATGAACTCTCTTATCGTGCCATGTAGCAAAGCTCTAACAAGAAATCCTAAAAGTAAACCAACAATATCAATTTAAATGCCACGATAATGCATCAATCTAGGTTGTTCTAATCAAGGTGAGAAAGTGTGAGAGTTCCCATTCACCCAAGGCTGTACATACATTCAGTATTCTTTTTATTTTCACTGCTCATCCCTGTAAAACCAATTTAATATACATGTCTCAATGAGTACAGTTCTGAGATAATTTTTTATTTTTATAACTTATTTTCAAAAGTTACCGTTCAAAATAAAAAATTACAATGGTAAAGTTTTGTTACGAAATAAGTTTAAAAAACATATGCTAGAAGGACATTTTGAAAAAATGCATAGTAATCGCATACTTTTCAACATACCATATCAAAACTTCTAATATTGTAAAATTTCAATTCTATGTTTTAATTTTCTCATCTCAAGAAATGTTATTTTCAAAAACATTACCCAACATACTACCTGAAAAAATGTAGCATCAGAAGTCATGAGGAAGCTTAGAAAGAATTGACCTATAATGAATCTGGAAATCAATTACAAGTTATTCCTTTATGGAAACATGAGCAATAAAGATAACATGAACTAATCTTTTATATTGTCCTGTACCATTATGTTTTTTTGAGGATATCTACCACCTTTAAGGAAATTCAACATCTGTGCTTACCAATTATTTCCTATATGCCATACAGATTAAAATAAAATTTGGTTTAGTAGGTCTTCACTCTAGATGCCCTTTTCATTTTGTTTAGCATTATTTGACGACAAACAAACCAATTCTGACACTTAGCGAATGATAAATTTTCCAGGTGGAAGTGTCAGCTGAGCAACAGCGCTGCTTTCATTGTCTTCTGATTCTGAAGGGGTAAACTTCCACGCCCGGTATGATGTATCATTGAATTGTAACATACTGTATATGATCACTACAGTTTTTATAACTCCCATGCCAAAAAGGATTTAGAAAGAAATGACATAATGGAGTCTAGGAAATTAAGTACAAGTTGTGCATACAGATATATAAGCGATGAAGACATCATAGACCTCTCTCTTCCAAAACATTGCTTTTATCTACCATCTGTGCATTCAGAAAATCCACAGCATGATAACTCAGTGACAGAATGCATGGTCAAATGTATTAAGCTATACTTATCCAACTAGTAAATACAGGCATCAGAAATATTTCTTCTTTTAGCTGATCAAAGTCCCAGAGGTGCCGCTAAACTGGCTCCAGCCTGTTAAGCCTAACCTATCAGCAAGATTGTACATAACCAATTGATCCCAAGCTGGCCCAAAGAGGCGTGCCCCTCCGATGGCAAATGTTAGAGCCCAAGAACAGAGAAGTGCCGAGAATACAGCAAACCTGACTGCTGATCCGACAGCATCTGCACAAGGATGTCCCATAAATTAAATCAACTAGAGAAAGGAACGTGGCTCTAAAATTTTTAAATAAATTTACTCCAAAACACGTCAAACAGATTCAACAATCCAACCATAACTACCAAAGCTCTAGATCTCCCTCCAGACATGAAACTATACAGCTTTCTCAATGCAATCCCAGTCCAAACCAATTGATTCCGATTAATATTAAAAGCACTAAGTCACACTAACTTATTATCAACTTCAGATATAAAACTTGAAGCAAATAATGCATAATGAGACACAATGAATGGAGAAGAGAAGGCAGGGTAGCGGTGAGAATATATAGCTCTTTCCTCTACAATGAGAATTCAATAGCTACTACCACAGGAAATTCTGTCATGCTTATAAGATCCGTGACGCTAGATTTGTCCATATGGTTCACAAAGAAGCTTGTGGTATCTCATATCAGGCAAATACCAGAGCATGATGCAAAATGGTACAGCGTTTAAGTACTCAGTATAACACGCTCCTCAGCATCAGAAATGAACGTCAAACAAATTACCTTGGCAGCTTTACATTCCAAGATCCAATATTTCTGCAGATACATAATTTACCACTTAAACAGCTTACCATTTCCCCATATTGCACATTGATAAAAAGAAAAAGCTGGCTCACCAAAGAATGATTAAAAAAAAAGTGGTGTGCTATTTTGCGACTAACCAAATCTTGATATACCAACAGGCAAAAGATATAAAAATTAAAAAAAAAAAAAGAAAAAAGAAATAAAAAGGAGACAGGTCAAGGGCTTCCAGAGTTCACCATCAAAGCATACATTATTCAACACAATAAATTTGGGTTATCTGTCATAACCAAACCGCATATACCGTTGTTTTGATTTGTCTTTGATTTTCAAATTTTCAAGAAAGCAAAAAGTTGAATCTTACACCAGGCATTGATTTCAAATTTTCAAGAAAGCAGAAAGTTGAATCTTCTCTCTCTCTCTCTCTCTCTCTCTCTCTCTCTCCCACAAGAAAAATATTAGAAAAAAAAAAAATGGAACCTATTTGGTAGCTCAGGGAACCAATATTGTGCTATTTGAGGCTGAAAATATGCTTGATTGAGGCAAGACTATCTCAACTACTTCTAAATAAATCACAAGATCAAACATTTATTGAGCAAATAAATAATTCCCAAGTATCCAGTTAGAAGAAAGAAGCAAATCTTGATATGTAATATTGCTTAGCAGAACAACGCATCACTAATAAAGAACACAAGAGAATGGCAATTGAAAAATGAGAAAGAGAAAGAGAAAGAGAAAGAGAGAGAGAGATGCGGACAGGAGCGAATGCGAGGGAAGGAGTGGGAGTGGCGGAGGTTGGGCCAGAAGTAGAAACAATTGACGGCCTTAAGCAGAGGAAGAAGTGCGAGGCCAGACTTGTAGAACCTCCACGCGTAGCTCACCGACTCTTCCTCAAACAGCCCCAGTGGTCCATCGATCGTTGGCCAAATTCCCTGCCGAACTCCGAATCACGTTAGGGTTAAGGTTGGAGTTGTTACCCTGCAGCTGCAGCTGCGACTGCGATTTCGACTGCGATGCTTCCATCACCACCGCGATCTGCCGTGGGATCAACGGTTCCTACTCTCTATACACTGGACACTGGAGTCACCTATGCTACGCCTCCTGTTGATCGCTGTGCCAATTCCCTTCCTATTGAAACTCTCTAAGTGAGCCTTCAATTTTCGTGTTAAAATTAAATTAAAGGTACGTGGCAAGGCTATGATAATAGGTGTATTCTGCAATGCACCCTATAAAGTGTTTTGTGTAATGCACTCTATACACAAAATTGGGTCCTGATGCTCCCTTTCCCCATTTCCTCTTCCCCCTCCCTGTTTTCTGATTTTCTTTCACAATTCTCATTGGCCAATCAATGCATGCCACTTAGCGCCGCACGCGTCAGCCGCTTCGACCGCTTCCGCTTCAGCCGTCGCGTCACGCCACTGCGCTAGTTTCCGGTGTCGCGCTTTGGCTCCAGGAACCGACCTTCCAGCGCGCTCCATTGCATCGTGCACCAGCTCAAGGGCTTCGACATTTTGCTTTGACACCGCATCACGCCACCATGCTGGATCCCGGTGTTGCACTCATTGTGTTTCGATTCAGCTGCCGCGTCACGCCGCAAATGCTGGCTCCCGGTGTTGCACTCCAGCTCCGGGTGAGTGATTTTGCCGGGTGAAGTCCATTTCCTCCGTTCTGTCACCAGCCGCCAAGGGAGGGATAATCGGAAGCCTTCTTGATGCCACCATCGAGCACCGGGGAGGAGGAATCAACCTTGTCCAGCAGAATTGGAGAACACCGCTACTCCTTCGCCTCTGTCCAAGTACTTGCAGCCTCGAAAATGGTGGCCGGCAAGCGATGTTGGAGCACTCCTCTACGGTGGCCAAGATTGTTAGGGAGCATGCCGATGAGCAGCTAGTCCCATGGCCACCGAGATCGCGGTTCAACAACCAGATCTGTGGCAAGACAGAAGAAAAAGGGCGAGGAGGAGATCATTTAGCGATCATTTAGCGACATTCTCATGTTCATTTAGCCACACTCTCCGGTTTATTTAGCCATACTCACCCGTTC